>OW388300.1:15202523-15439565 GCA_936450465.1 Gibbula magus
ACATGTCAAAAAAATATAAGTAAGAAGTTATGTGTATGAGTTCTAAAAACCTAATAGGAAAAAAGTTATAGCGAATACAAAACGCCGCGGCGGCGGCGGCGGCGATGGAAACTGCACAAAAACTGATAGCAGCTAAGACTAAGTCGGAGCTGCTAATTAATGTCAAGATGAAGTACTGTATATTAGGAAAAAATCGACCCCCTTTCTCATTTACCCAAATCACGGTCAAAACCTCAGTTGACCCCTTCTACTACGTGCTGACCAATAAGATGGATAGAAAAGATAACAATAATATGTAATATTTGTAAATATTGAGCAATGTTAGAATTTTAAAAATAATTAAGATTAAGAATTTGTTTTAAAGAAAAAGATACATCATCCGATTTCATTTGATTTTTTATCAAATATGCTCAATAAAACCCTTGGGTGATCATGTCCGGAGACTTATGCACGAATATTAACGTGTGTATTGAGATGAGGCTGCAGATTACTAAAGCTCTCTTAAAGGGACACTTCGTATGTTCTTGCATTTACATAGGTCAAAAGTTACCAAGGGTGTTCTTTTATCGAGAAGTAATGACTGTTGTCGAAAATTACCCTTTTAGTGCCAATCTGTTCAGTAGAGTTACATTATTAAGATTTTTAGTCGTAATTATGATCGAAAAACGGACAATGTTCTGCAGCTGTCATGTGTCATTTGTTCAAACGTAATTTTGAAAACTTATATGTAGCAGACACAGAGACAGATAGTCATTGGTACTGTTCAATGGAACATATAACTGGTATACATGTAAATAGAGCGCATGAATTTGGCTTCTCATCGTGTATTGAGCCGGTGCTCGAGTTTTATTGAAAGTAATTAATTGTCAAATATTTGACGTTAGGGGTTACATATGCAAGTCGAGTGAGATGATTTGGACGTAAATCAGGACATTTGATATTTTTGTATGTTTATTTTGAATTCTCAAATTTGTTTAATAATGCCTTGATTATACCCAACCCAATATTTAAGGACATCCTCATGCATATTCAATATTATATTTAATAAATAGTTACTGTTATGTCAATATTAACCTTACATAAAAGGGTGGTCTTTAAATTTCTTATTACGTATTTCACAGACGTGTATGGAATTTTTTTAATACAGAATTTAGTACATGAATGTTTTATACCTAAAGGACTGCCCTGGGATAGGAACTTTTTTTTTTAGGAAGAAAACAATTTCACAAAAGTTTAAACCAGGGCTCCAGATAAGGGCCGTACAAGCGTATGTACGGATGAAAAATGAGTCAATATCGTCTAAAAAATAAGAACCGTATCAGATACGTTTGTAATTAACAATGTACGTTCAAATAGTAATTTACACACGTACATTGCGGTACCTCAAATCTTATCAAAACTATATTGTAATAAATGCAATACTAGTGAAGTTGCAAAGACAATGAGGCAATGTAAATTTGCGCTTCACTTGAAAACGAATGTAACTTGACAAAGATATACATCAGAGTGACCTCCCTTTCAAAAACTTTGGGTACAAGCGAAAGTTAATTTATTCAAAAATGTTTCCGTGCCGCATGTTCATTGGGTAAAAGATATAGGTCAACTACTTCATTAACTTCCGTTAAGAAACAAAGTTATCTCATTGGCTCTGTTTTCTGTCGTTGTAGTCGAGTATTTCCGTTTTACTGTCACGTAATATATATATAGCCAGGTGAACTGTCAAAATAACACAGAATGAAACAGAACAGTTTGAAGACGTTTTTATACATTCATAGCGAATTACTAATCAAACACAAGGATTTGTCAATTGATATTAAGTGCAATAACATTAATTATTTGCAGATTTCAGATTTCAGAATTCATTGCTTTTATTGATAACATTGTCTTGTTTACACTGAACCAATGACAGTTCACGATACATCGGTTGCTATGGAGACTTCAATCGAGTGAATAACATCAGTGATTTGATTGGTTAAAGCATCTCTCATTGAAACATGGCGGGGCAAAGAAATATTACAAGTTTTTTTTTGAAAAGAAAATCGGGGAATTTCCGTTGGTTATAGAAAGTCAAGTAAAAACATTGTTAAAAGCATATTACTGTGGTGAAAGTAAACTTTCTTTGAAATAAAAACACAACGTTTTCAGAGTATTTTTATTTTATTTTTGATACAGAAATCTGAAATGGAAATTAACCTATGTTCTCATTTGAACAAAAAAAATGAGAACTGCATAGTTTATTTGCATAATCATACAGGCCATTTTGCATTGTTTTATTGCAGACCTAGATAAAGATAAAGTTGGTATTTATGCAATAAGACATTGCATGATCCACATGTGAATGCAATTAAACAGTCAAGCAATACTATAATATATATCATATGTGGAAAAACACCTTTTTCACACTTGAAAATAAGTGGGTACTCTTGAGGTAATCTTATGTTGTGCCAGTACTCCTCACTTTCAAATTTGAGGAGTACGTACTCCTCAGCTTGAAAAACTATCTGGAGCCCTGTTAAACTGTATGAAAATTTTACATGGCATGTCTATGAATGTTCTTTAAATGACATTGAACTAAGGTTAAGTGGGAAACAATTTTACAGATATTAAAAAACAAGATTTTCTGGATAACAACTTCTTTATTGTGAAGATACAATTTTGAAAGTAAACGTTTACTCCTTCTTCAGGTGGAAGGCTAGGAACATGTTAGGAACATGTTAGGAACATGTTAGGAACATGCTAGGAACATGCTAGGAACATGTTAGGAACATGTTAGGACATGCTAGGAACATGCTAGGAACATGTTAGGAACATGCTAGGAACATGTTAGGAACATGCTAGGAACATGCTAGGAACATGCTAGGAACATGTTAGGAACATGCTAGGAACATGCTAGGAACATGTTAGGAACATGTTAGGAACATGCTAGGAACATGCTAGGAACATGCTAGGAACATGTTAGGAACATGCTAGGAACATGTTAGGAACATGCTAGGAACATGCTAGGAACATGTTAGGAACATGTTAGGAACATGCTAGGAACATGTTAGGAACATGCTAGGAACATGTTAGGAACATGCTAGGAACATGCTAGGAACATGTTAGGAACATGTTAGGAACATGTTAGGAACATGCTAGGAACATGCTAGGAACATGCTAGGAACATGCTAGGAACATGCTAGGAACATGCTAGGAACATGTTATGAACATGCTATGAACATGCTAAGCTACATTTATTCAAAATATTATCCATGTATATTCTCTGATGTGAATGGCCGACGATGGGTAGTGAACAACATGAGTGTGTACGTCTCATGTTAATGAACTTGTTCAGACAATTGTTACAACAGACCGCCAGAGTCGACACGTTATTTACACCTGGGCAAGTTCTAATTAACCTAAAACAAACATTCAGGTAAAATCCCCCAACTTACTCAGCCCAATGCAATGCGCTACTTCCCTTTCACTTCCCTTAGCTTTCAAAGAATCTAAAGCCCTACAAAGGGATATAAACTTTGGAGGCGAAAAATTTCGGACTTGAATCGTTCAATTACTTAAGATGCAATGCTTGTGTATATGTACAATTTGGTGAACCAAACCATTCAAGCTTAAATCATTTAAATATTTTTTATGTTTTCAGTTGCCTCTCCGAGAAACTATAGACGTACTACAAAGAGCATATGGCAAAGAGAAATGGATTTGAATCCTTCAATTAGTCCGACTGCAATACAGGATGGTTCTTCAAAGCAGAGAATATCCTAGCACTAACAAGGGAAGACGAAGTGTGTTGGACAAAAATGTTTTAGATGTTAATTGTCAATTTCCTCAAGCCAGTGCAATGCATTTACCTGTTTACAACTGGAGAAAGCTAAATTTACCACTCACTGCAATGTATTTGTTTTTTGTATGAGAAAGAAGGCTAGATTTTTCGAACCAAATGCAATGTATTTGTATTTTTGATGAGCAAGACTCAACCCAATTAATGGAACAATTTGTATTAAGAAGAGCAGGAAATTTCAGTTTGCCACTCGATGTGGTTTACTTGTGGTTTTATGGGCAAGAAAACTTTGTTACTTTGTTAAATTTGTTACTTGATCCAATAGAATTTCATTTTTACCTCCCTCAAGGTAAGGTGAGGTGAGTAAGGGTTTAACACAGTTTTCAAAGAGGATTTCACTTATATTATTCATTTTATTATTGCAGTTGAAAAGCCTGCAACGCCATGTGGCTATGCATTGTGGTAAAACCTGTTAGGATCGGTTGGATCTAGCGAGTTGAGGAGAGGTGAGTTGGGGTTTAACGCTGCTTTCAAGAGTATTTCACTTATATCGTGGCTGCTAGTATGATGGCAGGGAGAAAGCCCACAACGCCATGTGGCTATGCATTGCGGTGAAATCTGTTAGCATCAGCTGGAAATAGCGAACCATGGGTGGTACTACGCTGAAATTCAATGTAGCATTGCACCCAAACCTTACTGCGTGTAGAACAGTTCTCTACTGCAGACAAAGGTGCCAAGCCACTGGCGGAATTTGAACCTCAAACTTCTTGACCAGAAGTCAAACGAGATAACCACTGTGCTATCCTGCCCACTAGCTATCACGAAAAAACATATTAATCATTCACATATGACAAGATATGGACATATCATATTTCCTTAGGGAATTTCTTGTTGAAAAAAAGCATGACAAACTTTTTTTCTCTTTCAGAAAACAATTTTTGTTTTTAATATAAATGTTATTTTCATCCCAGTCAAGATTGCATGATATCATCTGAGTTCACTGATAGGTCAATGCCCCTTCACCAGAACAGTACAAATCTGATTATGTATACGTAGTTGCAGGGGTCTGTTTGCTCTAAGAGGATTACGTTGAGAAATTCTCTTGGTGTTAAAAGGTTACGGACAGTGGCAATGATTGCCTTTGTAAAACATCATTATATATGTGCTAGTGTAGTGTAAAATATTGGAAATTTATTTTCATAATTAATTGCGAAAAAAATTACCAGTTATACAACATTATCATTTCATGAGTTACTAAAAGAAGAAAAGTTTATTTCAAATTGCGATTTTGACAAACTTGAATGTGTGCTTTTGACAAACTTATCTACTTTCTTCTCTTAAAATTCATAAAAAGTCATGAACTCCTCAATTTCCACTGTGTATCAGAAGGAAATTCAATGACTCTTCATTGAAAACAAGACCAAGATAAGTTTACATCAGTACCCATCTGATATATTTAAAGTGGCACAGCTCCCAAGGCTAACAGTAAAATTTGCATGCCATTTAGATATAGTGAACAAATGTAACATTTGGGATGAAACTATCTCCTGGAATAAATTATTGTGTTTTATCTGTAAGAGTCAATTGCAGGATGTGTATAAGAAACAATTATGCAGAAATATATAAATATATATCCATTTTTGTCCATTGCTCGATTCAAACCCGCGAACCCACAGAGTCCGACATCAACTGCTGACTCGTGAATGTAAAAACATCTCAAAACAGGTTGTGTGTTTACAGTTATTTCCTACGATGGACCTTGACTCCCATTACAAAGAATGCCGGTACAAAATATGTTATGAATAATATAAGTGTTTTCATGCCACGGTCCAATAACAATATCATACACAATGGTTCTATTTCTGAATTACCTACTAAGTATAGCCTGCATACATATACAGCGACATTATGAATGGAAAATGTTTTGTAAGGACACAAGTCACACTGAGAAGTTCAATTCACACTAAATAACCATATGTTTATTGAGTAAATAAATTATGCAAATTAATGAAAGTATGATTAATAAGTATAAAAGGGTCACACAAATTCAAAATAAAGGACTTGAAGAAAGTTACATGAATAGGGTTGAGAATTGACTCTCTAAGGTATCCATTTATTTTAAACAGAACATTCGGAAGGCAAAACTGCAATGACAGAATCAGAGGAGGGTTATGAGGTATAGGCCTGGAGACCCCTTAAAAGGAGGGTTCCATCAGGGTATTTTATGTGGAAACAAAATTCGAGAAGATATTCCCATTTACACATATATGCTATTGATACATGATTAAAACAAATTAAAAGGAATATAGGTAATATTTTGATGAATTCATATTCCACAACTTTATATAGACAAGCTCACATTTGTTGAAAAATAAAAACAATGAGAACTGAAGCCATTCAGCTGCGCTGCAAGATGGGAAGACTTTGATACGGCCTAACAACGTATTGCTTATTAGTTTTATTGTATGTGAATACTCTATTCTTGTATATGTCTTATTATTACGAAAGTGTTAACTTCGGTTAAATATACCGTTTCAATTTCACGTTATGTCAAGAAATCAAGATAGCGAACGTTAAGTTGCCTATAGATCGGTTTATTGAACTTTCCCTTTAAAACGAGAATCCTGGATCCAGCTTTCCTTGAACTTTTATTCATATTTTCATCATATTCAACCCGTGTACATTAATTGTAAAGCCAAAAGCCAACTCTGTGTTATTCCCTTTTACAAGTTAACTCCTGTAAATTGACTCCTTGGAACGGTTAGGCACTTGTTTCAAGTGTGAAACTTGAACATGATTCAGTGATAAATAAAATATATGGGAATGACTTTAAATAAGAACAGGAAAATTTTCTGGATAACAACTTCTTTAATGTGAAAATACACAAAGTTTCGGAGTATATACTCACACCATCAGCCTTCATTTCACCTGATGAAAGGGTGAGTATATACTCCGAAAAGTCGTGTATGTTATCTAGACAATTTTCCTGTTCTTATGTATGCCACTTCTAAATGCCCTTCTAAGACCTGATTTTAAATGTAACGAAATGAACATTAATTGATTTCTAATAATCTTGCAATTGAATACAATTGGTAAGTTATTTAGTAAAGAAACTGCACTGAATAAGTTTGTGCATGATGCAACCAATTAAGTCAATAGAACGGCAGTTAAAAATTGACTGTAGATTTGTGTTACAGTACAATGAAGTAATATTGATATTCAATAAGGCCTAATTTTATTATACATGTATTGCTCTATAATTGAATTTAGTATGAGATATATTTATTGACCGTGCTTGTTATTGTGAGTATAAAACAGTAATTATGGTTCATTAAGTGCGTCAGAAAACACAAAAGAATCAAGACAACGTTATTTTGATTGTCTGTAAACTGTGAAAGAAGAGATATCACCCGCCAATGGTTCCACAGAGTACCGTATTTCTTCCAATGGGGGCCGGGCCTCTAATAACAGCCGGGACTCTAATAGCAGCTGGGGGTAAAGGTACCTAAAGGTGAATAAGAGCCAGGCCTCCAATAAGGGCCGGGTCTCTAATTAAAAGGAGCCTGGTTTATATCACATCAATGGTCACACCCAATAAGATATATTTCCTATATTATGTTCCCAGACAAGAGGGTTATAGACTATCATGCTAAATTAATATGATGTCAAATGACGATGAGTTTGTGAAATTTTAGTCAGTTATCAGAGACGTGTATTGGTCAACGCTAAAAATGAAATAAGGGCCAGGCCTCAAATAAGAGTGCGTTGAGTGAGTTGGGGTTTAACGCCGCTTTCAAGAGTTTCACTTATATTGCGGCTGCTGGTATTACGGCGGGAGAAAGCCCACAGCCATGTGGCTATGCATTGCGGTGAAACCTGCAAGCATCGGCTGGAACTAGCGAACCATGGGTGGTACTACGCTGAAATTCAGTGTAGTATTGCACCCAAACCTTACTGCGTGTAGAACAGTTCTCTACTGCAGACAAAGTTGCCGTGCCCCTGGCGGGATTCAAACCCCGGACCTCTTGATCTGAAGCCGAACGCACTTACCACTGCGCTATCCCTCCTATCAAATAAGCGCCGGGGATAAGAGCCCTTACTTGTTAATAAGGGCCCGGGCCTCTATAAGAGGAAATACAGTACTTCTTTGAGAGGGAATGCAGATGAGGAAAGGCAGGGAGAAAGCCTGCAACATCATTCTGGCTATGAAATGAAGACAGTGAAACCTGCGAGCATCGGCTGGAATTAGTTAACTGTGGGCAATACTGTGTTGAAATTCAGTGTAACATTGCACCCAAACGTTAGTCCACGTGGAACAGTGCTCAACAGCAAAGTTGCCAAGTCTCTGGCGGGATTCGAACTCACCTCTCTTGATCTCAAATAAATAATGAAAATGGAGAAACCTGTGAGTATTTAATGAAAAAAGTACAAAATTCAAAGTTTAAAATCTATGCCATTGCTATAAAACAAAGTGCTATTTCTAACCATATAATATGATGAACAATACTCATGTAGGACTTGATTTCTAAGATCTCAAATCTGAATGGTCGACTTTAAAGGGACACTGCGTCGAGGATAAAAATGAGATGAGATTTATCTATCAGTCACAGACCCCCAATTCAGACACCGTTATGTAATTGGTAAAAAAAATCAACTCCATGAAAACAGTGAAGTGAAGCGTGACTCCCTAGCAAGCACGTTAATCAGTATAGGAAGATAAATCTGATCTCATCTTTATTCTCGACGCAGTGTCCCTTTAATTAACAAGATTGCTGGTTGTCAGAAAAGATAATCTTAAAAGGCTTATGGCAGCTCTCCAAAAATGAAAATAAGACAAAAAAATTGAAGTATAAAATCTATGCCATATAAAAAAAAGTGCTATTTAAAAGCATGTACTTTATGTAAATTTTAATTAACAAGATTGCTGGTTGTCAGAAAATATTATTTTAAGAAGCTTACGGTGGTACTCCAATACATGATGTGGACCCCCATTGTTTTTCATCAGCTAATTAAACTAGTCTATTCTGAGAGCTGACCTTTCACAGAAACTGATTAAAAAGGGACGCAGTGTGTTTAAGGAAAAGTATACCATTGTCCAGTGGCTAATTGAAAGCAAATCTTACATTGCCATGTGCCATAACTATCAGGATTTTCAAGAGTAATTCATTTACGTCATGGTAGTTAGTATTCTTGAAGGGAGAAAGCTCCCATTTTTACTGTACTGTTGAAATGTCTTTGAGGTGAGGTGAGGTGAGGTGAGGTGAGGTGAGGTGAGGTGAGGTGAGGTGAGGTGAGGTGAGGTGAGGTGAGGTGAGGTTTAACGCTGCTTTCAAGGTATTTCACTTATATCACGGCTGCTAGTATTACGGCAGGGAGAAAGCCCGCAACGCCATGTGTCTACGTATTGCGGTGAAACCTGCGAGCATGGGCTGGAACTAGCGAACCATGGGCGGTACGTACTACGCTGAAATTCAGTGTAGCATTGCACCAAAACCTTACTGCGTGTAGAACAGTTCTCTACTGCAGACAAAGTTGTCGTGCCACTGGCGGGATTTGAACCCCAGACCTCTTGATCAGAAGTACATGAGTAAACTGACACGAATTGGATCATTATATTACTTACAAGTATACCTTTGTTCATTATACATTTGTCACAATAACTATATATATATAATTCAGACAAACTTCAGTTATATGGACTATGCTCTAATGAATATTGGCTGTACCAGATTAGCCAATCAAAGAGCCTGTATCATGAAAATATAAACTATATTAGAATATCAAAATTTCAAATGTCAAAAATAGTTTTTGCTAAAACTGAGTTGATTTAGATATAGTATTGAAATATTTGTTATTAAAAGTTATTAAACCAAAATCAAAAAGAATGTATGAAATTAAATAAACAAGACTGAACCTGTTTTTATATGAACAATTTAATGAATACATACACACTGAACAAATAAATAAAAAAAAATTTTAATGTTAAAAGTTGTATTGCCTCTTGAAAATTAATAGTATTAATTAATATTGAACAATTGTGATAAACTGACAGTTGAAATAACATCTTAATCTTTATCACTTTTCCCAGCTAGGACATCTAACCTCACATTCTCCTTAAATCTCAAAGCTCAAGGACAGTATGTGTCAAATTATCAAATATCAAATAAGATTGATGTCTTAGTCTTGCTGTTACACTTAAGTCTATAATAACATAAATATTGATTACAAAGACAGAATTATATTGTTAGCACCTGTCCAAACATGTCCTATACTATTCATATACAATAGGTATATACAATAGACAGGTGATATGACACGAGTGTAAATACGTATTAATAACAAGGTGGAACATATGTATTATTTACAAGAGCTTGTTGTGACGTGGTCAGTCATTGGAATTGATTTGACATATAAGTACATAAGTACATAAGTACATAAGCAAATAGAAAGTAGCCAGTCTGTTGATAATTCATACTGAAAACATTACTGAAACTTATTAAATTTCAATATTATATAATTAATTTTTAAAAGAATAATAAATTCCAGCATTTTTGGATAGATCTCCCAAAATCATTTCGAAACAATTAATACAAAATTTTACTTTACCACTATACTTTTCAAAATCAACTTAACGTTAAACAATAATTCAAATTTAACTCTTGGATATATCATTTAAGTGATAGGTCAGTAAGTGTCAATAATTCAGGTAAGTGTTAAACCATAAGGTTGATGTGAGGTGAGGTGAGGTGGTGGGTTGGGTGGTAGGGTGGGCTGAGGTGAGGCGAGGTGAGGTGAGGTTTAAGACTGCTTTCAAGAGTATTTCAGTTGTATCATGGCTGCTAGTATTATTGCAGGAAGAAAGCCCACAACACCAGTGTATAGCTATGCATTGTGATGAAACTAGCAAACAATGGGTGGTACATACTGCACTGAAATTCAGCGTAGCATTGCACACAAACCTTACTGCGTGTAGAACAGTTCTCTACAGCAGACAAAGTTGCCAAGCCCCTGACGGGATTCAAATTAACAAGAAAGGTGAAAAGGTAAATTTGTTGAAAAAATGTGTCATTCATTCAATATTTTTGCAGTTCTCACATTTCGGACAGCCTTGACCTCCATGATGTAAGAGGAGGTAACATGTGTAGACAATGGCGCCAGAAAGATTTTTCTCTGCGGTGGTTATAATGGAATGAATCTCAAGTTTACAAGGTCTTACTTTAATGTAAGATTCCAAGAATATGTCAAAGTACTCAAATGCTTTAATGTACACATAGGAGACCAGAAATGGTATTTTCCTACATGTCAGATAAATTGTAAGATATATCTTACGAGAATTATGTCATTCCTTAACCAGCTTTGATAAGAAAAGCCTTCCGACAATTGTACTTTAGAGCTTTGCTAAATCTATCTCTTCTTCCAAAATCAAATTAAAGTCATGGCATCAAAGGGAGATATAAGTTGCTTAAGTTCATGTTTCATGTTATTAGAGATGTTCTGTTTCCAGCTTGTTCATTTGTTGTACTGGAGCGGTGTTCAAATAAGCCATATGGCTTGTTCGCCAATCCAGATTTCATTTTGTGAAATAAAATATGTTTAAACCATATAAGTTATATTTTTATTATATACAAATATACACTTTTGTTGTTTCTTCATAGCGACTTCAAAACCTCCTTTGTTGAAAGTATGAGATAATATTTTCTCTAGCTATATCAATTAATCCATTTGATGAATTACTTGGAAACATATGGTTGTCCAACAAAAAGAAAATATGCAGAAATGTTATTTTTCTTCATTTCACTATTAAATGTCCTTCAAAGATTCAACAATCACTGAATACCCTCAACTCAGTTGACCGCTATAAGTGAAGTTCAGCAACAACGGTCATGGCTTGCTGGATGGGTGGGTTACCCACCTCATTGCTGGATAAAGAGATATGAGTTGAGAGGCTCGTGGTGCCACCTTGGGCAAGGAACTTTATTCGAATTGTGCCTCTGTTCACTCAGCAGTACAATTGAGTACCTGGTTTGGAAGTGAAGGCAACATGACAGATAACCTTCAAGCGCTTTAATTGGTAGCTCAGTTTGCATACTCCAAAGGGAGTTGAGAATGAAAAAGGAACAATGTTGGTCCTTACACAAGGGTAATAATCGTGTGTAGCGCTTTGAGCATGGCCCTTTGTGTTGTGGATTTGGCGCACGGATAAGTATCCTTATCATTATAATATGATCACAAAACATTTTCTTCATATTAAAAAGTACTATTGTCACTATAAAATGATTTCAGGGTTTTTCGTCTCATCTTCAATGGTCCAATAAATAACAATTATTATTTCAAGGAATTTCAAAGTTTATATATCTTCTTCATTAATTCCTGCTTTGTGAGATGATTTTGGACTTAACAGCATTTTCAAGATGATTTCATTTCAAGCTCACACTTATATTGCAGTAAGAAAGTCTAAACAAAGGGAATCAACTGAAACAAAAACCTAGCCTCTTGTTCGGGGGTTGTAACACGAAACAGCCAAATGTCATCTTTTAAAGGCGTTGTAGCATGGTTTTAAATATCTTGTTTTCTAAAATTTGCTGTTTATGATTAATATTTAAACATATATTGTTATGTTAGAGGGTAAGATGTATGTATTGAAAGAAAATAATAAAATATTGGCTTTTCCCCGTCAAGAGATGAGAGATAAATGATATTGAACTGAAAACACAAAATATTCTGTTTATTATATGCTTCTGTGGTCGGAAATATGGTGATTTACGTCCAAAACTGCTTCTATTGAGAAAGTTCTTGTGACGTCTTACCATTGTTGCTCTGTCACTTAGCAACGGCGATGACGTTGCGTTGATTGTAAACGTGACATCATACCACTGTACACATGACGTCATCCCCTCTGTGATATTTCACTGTGTTAAGAAAGTGATATCAAACTGCAGTGATGAGAACACATTTTCTCAAACTGAGAAAACTCAGTCTCACATCGCTTAGCATATATAAAAAAAACCTAGTCTATAGTGCAGACCATTTTAATAGAAACTTGCCAAAGCAAGCCTATAACAAAGCCAGAAAACTCTGAAAATTAAGGTATCTGATAAGCCTCTTTTTTGTTATATTTTTCCAATTAAGATATTTGTTTCCTAAAATAATAATTTCAGAGAATGTACGTAAGGCTCACAGAATCCCTAAAAGAATCACCTCTCTATTTTGTTATATTTTTCCAGTTATGATATTGTTTCCCAAAATAATTATTTAAGAGACTAGACGTTAGTCTAGAATCCCTAAAAGAAACACCTCTCCATTTTATTAATATTTTTCCAAAATAATTATTTCAGAGACTGTACATTAGTCTAATAGAATCCCTGAAAGAAACAAACCTCGAACCTCTTGATTGAACGCCAAATTGACTAACCAGCGTTAATGTCAAATCTGCGATATTTGCTTACAAACACGAGCTAAACTCCGAGACACCTCGCCAATGAGTATTGATGTGAAGCATGTTGGGTTATGTATAGCCTGCAGAACTATAAATAAATGCCGAGGTCTAATTCTATCATATCGGCAATCGATCGCCAGGCTAGCGGGATTTCTATAGAGATCATGCACCCATCTACTGTGACCTCTGTATTGTCAGAGATCAAAACAGCTCTATTCCAAGGCATTAAATCATCAAAACATGCTGGTAACATGGAACCCGTTTTTGTTACCTCGCCAAAAATAGCTCTTTAAAGGTCAAGGTGATTTGGGGCTCCGAGAGCACAAAGAGGCGAAATGAAATCTCAAGAAAATCTTCTTTCTTGTTTAGAAGAGCTTTGCCTGATATAAAGTTGCTCAAATGCAGTATTTGTTATAAGAATTCATCATTTAGATTTAGCTTAAACCTGAACAAATATCAATGGTAACAAATTTAAAGAAAATTATTAAATCCTGGAGTTGAAAGTCAAAGGGCAACAGTTAAGAAGCTGTACAGATATGATTATGGGAATATAATGAAATGAAAAATCTTAATTTAATGATGGAGTTTAGGCCTAAAAAAAAAATATTTCTGGTCTTTTCATACTGACAAAAATAATGCGATGACGCGATTTTTTTTTTTTCTTACAACATTTTTTTTTTTGAATGAAGAGTTATACAAACAAAATTTATACAATTATTTGAATGAATAAAGCACAAACCCTCTTAAATATGTGTTACTATTCCAAATATATATATATAGTCAATAATCTCACCCTTACACTCCATCTCAACAGAAACGAGTGACAATTTCTATGTCCAATGATTTCGAGGCTAACAAATTACAGTTATCTGCCCCTTACTTTTGTTAAAACCTAGAAAAAAAAGACCTGAGGCGTGGGTTTGAAACTGATGCGGGCAGAAACCAGAAACAAATTCTTTTTTTGGGGGGGGGGGGGGGGGCCTAACAGAGAATAAAATAAAGCCCATACATAATCTGGTAACTTTTTTGTTAAGGCTGATAAAATTTTAAAAGTTTTTCTTTCATTTATCAACTTGAACTGACAAAATTAAATTTTTGAGGAGATATCATAGCTGAATTTTATGACAGAGATCTTCAACCTTTCTTTCAGCAATGGTCAATCAACAATATTCCAATGGCAAAACTTGATGTGATGTGTGTTGGGGTGTAATGATGCTTTCAAGAATGTTTAACTTTTATCATGGCTGCTAGTATTGCAGGGAGAAAGCCCGCAACACCGTGTGGCTATGCATTGCAATGAAACCTGTGAGTATCGGCTGGAGCTAGCGAACCATGGGTGGTACTACGCTGAAATTCAGTGTAGCATTGCACCCAAACCTTACTGCGTGTAGAACAGTTCTCTACAGCAAACAGGGTTCACATGAAAGGAACATAAATTCTAGGGCTGTAACGATTCATCGATACCTACGATACAATCGTAGCTTATTGGGAAATTGTGATTATTGTATCGTGAGCTTCCTGTATCATGATACACTAAAAATAGATTTCACTTACTTAAAATTGAAAAGAAAGCTAAGTGAACACTATAAAACCAGCTAGTGTTGTGCAGTAACAGTAACTACAGTAAGCATGAAGCAATCTGATTAATAAATAACTGTTTTTAGAAGAAAAAAAATGTTTTAATCTTCAATTTTCGATCATCTCATAACACACAATTTCCGACATCTTGAAAATTTCACAAAATATGCATGAAGTTATACTTTAAACAATGTTTTGTGATACTTTCTGTATCGCCTATCCGTATCGTGAAATATATCGTATCTTGAGATTTCCCATGATTCTCAGCCCTAATAAATTCCATGACTTTTCCATAGTTTTTCAAGCAAGCTTCCAAAGAATTCCAAGAGAAACCAAGAAAGATTCAAGCAACACAGAATCCCAGTTGGTAACTTTGTTGTAGGATTTATATACTTTTATTTAAAACAAGAGGGGAAAGTAAATTAAGTAAATGAGTAGAAATTTCACAAGTGATATAAAATCCATGACTTTTTATATTTATGCCGATTTTCCATAGTTTTTCAAGGCCCGAAAACATATTTTGAAACGTCATGACTTTTCCAGGGTTCAAAGGCCCGTATGAACCCTGAGCAAAGTTGCTGAACTAAAATTAGGATGACAAACTAAAGAAAATAACAAATAAAAGCTGGAATATAAAAAGAAGAGGTGAGGTGAGTTGGGGTTTAACACTGCTTTCAAGAGTATTTCACTCATATCGGGGCTGCTAGTATTATGGCAGGGAGAAAGCCTGCAACGCCATGTGGCTATGCATTGCAGTGAAACCTGCGAGCAACGGCTGGAACTAGTGAACCATGGATGGTATCACGCTGACATTCGGTGTAGCGACAAACTAAAGAAGTTCAAATGGACATGGATATGTTATGTTGTATATGCATATCAATCCCAGCAAATATTCAGCCCAACAAGCACACAAGGATATTTTATGGCTGCTTCTATCAAAGCAGATCAACTCACTACATTGTTTCTCTAAAAGCTTTACTGGGGTAAAAGATCACAGGTATCATATAGAATTTTTTTCATAAATTGTAAATATATTCTAGCAATGTGCACTGTGAAATGTCAAATATAAAAACTTTTTCTAAATTTGTAAATTTAATTTTTTTTTAAAGATGCAGCACTTAATTTTACAACATATTTCAAATTAATTATAAAATGTTTATTTAGCTTATATCCCTGACAAATCCACTGTTAATGATTTGTGATTCCTGTATATTGGCCACTTAAAATAATTGACATTACAATGTATAGCAGCTGAGAATGATTTTAATGAAACTGCAATAGAAATGTTTATCAGTAAATAAAAAGATAACTAGAGGGTGTCTTTACATGTAAAAACAGATATCTCCAATTCAGTTTCAGTTATTACCCAGTTCAACGTCCAAATTGTTACCATGGAAACAAACAAAAATAAAAAATTTAAAAAGCTGAAACCCCCAAACGGCACATCTGCAAGATATTGAGAGGCTGTATACCAAATTTGGTGAAGATTGGTCAAGTAGATTTAGAGGTATGCTCGGGAAACAATGGGAACGCCGACACCGACGGAAACTCAACCAAAAACTTCAGACCCTTTGGGGGGAGACATAATTTTATTTTTTGCTTTGAAGAAATGAACAATATGCAAACATTAGACAATCCAAAAAAATGTCAAACAATTCTGAAATGATGCATTAGAGAGAGAGAGTTTATCGATTTATCTCAAATACAAGATTACAGTATAACAACCTCCAAATGATCATAAATCTGATGGATTAATGTTGCACAATTATCCTGATTCATTCTTGGGGGAGGAGGTGGGGTGGGGTGGTATCTGGATATTAATGAATTGTCAAGTCATAAACTAATATTTACAAATGAGATTATGAAGACTTAGATGATAAAAATATCATTTGAAAATTTGTGTGGGTATATAAAAGGCTAGCAATGACCTAATTTGTGACTTAAAAAGTGTAAACAGAGTTATCCTACCCCATGTAAACTCTGATTGGGCCACTTTCAATTACACCAACAAGAGCTAATTTATCACCGTTTATCCCTTATATATAATTGACGGGATGTTATAACTTACATTCTTAAAAATAATTAACAATGTCAATAATGTTATTTATGTATTAATATCGATAGAGGTATAAGCATAACTGTCCTTTTCATTTCAAGGATGAAGGGAAAGGAAGTGAAACATGCTCGTAACTGAAAATGTGATTCTCTAAAATGTTTAATGACGTAACAGAAAATAATTTTCAGATATATCCATCAGTGTAAAGTCAGCACAAATGCTCACAAACTGGTATAACCATGGCAATATATCTTATGAAGATAGGTAAAATAGTTTTATAACTGTCAACGCAATTATGCAGTGAAAAGGATATTTTACTTAATCTCAAAAATGTTATCATTAATGAACAAGTCATCAGAAGATGACATATCCCACCGGTCCCACATACTTTGTAAAATACATCTTCGACAAATAATTGTATATCTACTAATTCAGTTAGTGGGTAATACACACACTGAGGTATGATGAAGGGTTTAGAGTTCTGCGCTTGAGCAGACCTGTCCCTGAACAAAATTCTTATCCAACGTGTTACTATGGAAACGAAGAAAAAAACATTTCAGAAATCTGAAAATATCAAAGACACCACTTCAGTTAGTGGTAATACACATGCAAAGTTTAAGGAAGACATGATGAATAGTTTTGGAGCTGTGCTCTGGAAACGAACCTGTCTATGAACAAAGTCAAAATTCAACACGTTTCTATGGAAACAGAAAGAAAAAAAATTCAGACATCTGAAAATATCAAAAGACACTTCTTCAGTTGGTGGGTAATACACATGCAAAGTTTCAGAATGATATCAAGAACGGTTTTCAAGTTCTGCTCCAGAAACGAAATGTTTTCTGACGGACAGACGGACAGGGTGACGCCTATATCCCACGGTATTACATACCGGTGGGATAACAAATGACAAAATTATGTTATTTAAAAGAAGAGAAACATGCAGCCTTCAGATGAGTTATTTTACAAAAGTATTTTACTCAGTGTATACAAAGGGAAGAAACTCTTGACACCTTACCTCATAGTAGCAAAAGCAGCCTTTTCACAAATTAGCCTTATTACGCTAAACCTTGAAAACCACAGAACAACTTACCTGCAAAAGAAAAAAAAACATATGTTATTAAAAATGACAAAGTCTAACATGCAAAATCAATAAATCTCGGTCAAATTGAAATTAATATGAAAGACAAGTTTCAAAGACATATATCAAAAGTTTGAGCCACAGTCAGAAACCCGAGCACTCAAAGTCAATGGACATAACTCACATTTATATCACCGATGTATATCCAAAGCATGTATAAAGTTTCAGAAAGTTTGATCAAAAACTGTGGGAGGAGTTGATTTCAGAACACAGGTACTGTCGGTATGAAATTGGAAAGCCTACAGTGCTCAAAGTCGAGAGCCATAACTCTGAAAATATTAATCCGATCGATCCCTAAAAAGCACATGCGTATCAATGATGTATATCCAAAGCATGTTTCAGAAAGATTGGTCAAAAACTGTGGGAGGAGTTGATTTCAGAACACAAGTACCGTTTTCGGGATGGATGGACGGACGGACGGACGAGTTGCACCCTCTTTAGTTGATGAGTGCATGTGAAGAATTTTGTTACGGGAGAAAACGGACACAGTATCGTTTTGACATGCACCATATGCTTTATCTTGGTAAAATTCTCATCATCATGAAAAATTAAAGATTTTATCCAAAATTTATCCCAAATATGACCAATTTGTGTCACTCAAAGAAGCTAAAGATCTTTAATGGCCACATTTACTTCAAAGATTAAACATGTTAATTGTTTTTAAAACAACTCCATCAATCAAATTAAATTCCTTTTACAAAGCACTCAAATGTCCAAAACATCGAAAAACGTACAGTCCAACTGCATCCAAAGGAATATATCACGAAATACGTTCACGACACCAAATTGTCCCCAAAGATTCCGCACTAAGCAATAAGTGGTTAATGGTTCTGTAATCGTCAGCAGTTTGTAATCAATAAAATGGACGACATCTCTCACAAGTTTCATCTGTCACAGATTAAGGTCGATCAAAAGCTTAGTCGCGTTAAAGGAGGACAGATGCATCATGGGAGAAGCGTCAATGACAAAAAGGTTTATTATTCGTAGGATGATCTATTTCCTTTTAGAGATATTGCCTACTTCTTGATGATTTAACAAGCATCAACGATCATAACGGATATATTTCCCAAGATCCATTTGTCATAAAATGCCAGCTCAGCGTAAGTTTGTCACTCCCACATTAGGTCACCGTTTCTTCAGAATCAATAAAAGAAGGCAAATTCTTCAATGCATTCAAGATTCCAACATTTGAAAAGTAATAATTCTCGAAAAGTAATTGCACACTTTTCCTTTACCAAGGTATTTTTCGGTCCTGATATTAAAAAAATTAGGATGCCATTTGTAAATTTGTGATGAATTTCCTGAATCGTGTCTCCAACTTCCTCCAAGGTCATAATTCAAGCCAGTCTCTATCACTGGCTAATTTAAGCCTTGCTGCTTATTGTGAACTTTTCTCTGCCAGCATAGCAGCATGCACTATGAAGTTCAGATGTAGCACACTGCTACGCTTGCACAAAAAGAGTAACAAAATGAAGCAAAGCTTAGATAAGCTAGTGATGGAGACTGGCACGAATTATACTTTTATTATCTATATATATATATATATGGGTCATTCTCAGAAAATGGAGCAATTTGGTGGATGTGATGACAAAAATAAAATCATTCTCCGTTTCAATCAAAATTTTTACAGTTTGAATAAGACAACCATTGGAAATTAAATACAGATTATGCAATCTTAATCTCTGTCGACAGAAAAATAATTTACTTTTAAACATACTGAGTTAAGAATTGATGTCAGTGATGTTACCAATGCATTTTCAAGTTTTCCTTAATAACTGATCGATTATTTTAGTACATAATTCTGCTTGAACAAAACATGTATGGTGTATTGGGAGTTTACAGAAGAAATTCAATAATAAAGTAATTTTTTAATTTCTAATTTCAAGAAAGTACTTATGAATTGTGGAACTCGAAATTTAACAGGGTACAACAATATTTGTACAGATAGCAAATTAAGTTCAATAAAAACTATCTACACTTTAGGGGGTGGACAAGGTCCACTTGTCATACAATAACAGATGACTTGTGTTTCTCCCTATTGGTTCTTTCTAAATAAAGAATTTTGATGGTGGTGACGTCACTGATAATTGGTAACATCACTGACAGGAAAGGTAACATTACTGACACCATAAGCATTAAAACTGATTATCATCAAATGTATTGTAAAAATGAAGCATTGCTGGAACAGTTCATTATCTAATCTTAACAGCCAGGCTGTCTGAAGTCCCAACATTGTCAAATATGCTAGAAATCATAATTTTGCAAAAAATAAGGTAACATCACTGACAAATAAGTAACATCACTGACATTTCATTGCAATAAATGTTTTTAAAATAAAAATGATACTGTGAAAGACTGGGTATTGCAAATTTTGTGTATGTTAATGTAATGTTTAGATTGTCAAATGTTAATTGAAGAACTTTAATGGGTTATTGATAATAATTCCATACATCATTAATAAATGGTAACATCACTGACAGGATTGGTAACAGTGAACACTGATACAAATTCATTTAAATTATTTTCCATATGTTATACGATAAGGTAGTGTTGAAACCATTCATATAAAAGATTGATGGTCAGGTGCTCAAAGACTTGAAATTATAACTTCATCACAAAAGATATCATCAAAGATTTGAAAGGTAACATCACTGACATTAATAATGATAAATAATAGAACACATCATCCCAGCACGGATGATGTCTTTGTTTACTTTCTATTTATTAGTATAAAGGACGTATTATCTGATGTTAAAGATACACACTTCCTGCCTTTAAAAAGAAGCAATGAAGAATGCTCTGCCAACAGGAAGTACCTGCACCGTATGGTATAACATAAAAACTGAAATGATTTAATCAGCAACAGGAGAGACGTGTGAGGACCATTACAACTTGCAGACTAAATATACAATTTCTAATTGATGTGTCACAAAATGAATTTATAGTAATAGCAATTGATGTACAGTACATTGACAAATTGTATCTCTAAATGACAGAATATTGGGAAAGTGCTTTGTAAATCTACTTTTGTTTAAATTTCTATCTTTCAAATCCATTTGATGATAATTCGTACAATAGCATTTTTCAACATAAGCAAAACGCAAATACTTTTGACAAAATATGAGATCAAATCTGCAACCCAATGATTTCTGGTCAAGTGATCTAACCATTACACCATGAAAACCAGATGAGTTAAGAAAGGATTTTTCATTACCTAACAAATAGTGTTCTTTGATTTGCTTGGATGAAAACTGTCATCAGTTTATGTACAAGTTATCAATTTTAATCTTCACCTGAAGTGCAAAATGTTTAAAATAAAATGAAAGTGCGTGTAAACTGGACATATTGACAATGACCATTTCAACAAGATACAAGAAAGGAAATAAAGGTAAGGTGAGGTGAGTTTGGGTTTCAAGAGTATTTCACTTATATCACTGCTGCTAGTATTATGGCAGGGAGAAAGCCTGCAGCGCCATGTGGCTATGTATTGCAGTGAAACCTGCGAGATGGGCGCTGAAATTCAGTGTAGCATTGCACCCAAACCTAACTACGTGTAGAACAGGCGGTATTCGAACCGTGGACCTGTGGAAACGTGCTAACCACTGCACTACCCCGCCCCTCAACACCCTCAACTTCCTGGAGAAGATGTAAACATCCTGTCAAACAACCACATCACCTTCCTCAAGAGATGTTCTTTACTGTAGACAAAGTTGCCGTGCCCCTGGCAGGATTTGAACCCCAGACCCCTTGATCCGAAGCCAAACGTGCTAATCATTGCACTATCCCGCCAAAGAAATAAAGTACAATCTTGTTAAAGACAATCACTAACCATACGTTGATGTTTGTAATACTTCATTTCATTGCCAATGCAACTGATAAAGTAACACATTGTTCTGAGCACATTCGTTTTAAGATAAAGAAATCCAGCTACAAATGCTCAAATCCTCAATTTCTCTTTTCTCTGACTCAAGTTTGGGTGCAATGTTAAGTATAATACAGTACATTAACAAGTAACATTAAAGGGGCTGTAGCACGTTTGTTGCAAATTTTGTTTTCATAAATTTTTCAGTTATTATTAAAGTTTATTCAATGTAGTGTTACAATGTATCTCATTTCACGATCTGAAAGATTTGTAGGTTTCGAGGGAATTTGAGAGTTCAGACAGCAAGACGGTTGACCATTCCATCATTGTACTCTACTCAGATTGTTTAGGGTATCGCTACATCAGTCAGATCACTTGAACTCCCTTCAAGCGGCCATTTAATGTGAACATTAAAATGGTCACTCGATGGGAAATGAACTCGCATGGCTTAACCAAACCATGTTCATTCATTGTAGAACTCTTTGTATTGATTCAGGAGTATTATTTAATCATTGGTAACACTTCTTTGCTTTTTCGTGAGAGCACTCTATTTCGGTAAGCAGAACGTGCTACAGTGCCTTTAATGGATGCATGTTTCATCACTTTCATCCAAGTCTTGTAGGTGACATCTTGGGTTTACTGCATGAGGTATAAATGACTTCCAGGAAACTAAAGGAAGTTGGAAATGATTGTTTTTAGTGATTTGCAGGTTCTCGTATAGTTTTTATGTCCATATTCCTGGAGTGTTTCAACAGGTACATTTGCAATTCAAATAATTTTTTATCTATGAAAGAATATAAGGTGATTTATACTATATCAGACTAACATTTAGTCACAGATATATATTTTTTCTTACCAACACCATTTTAAATAGTTATACAAAATTGAGTCCTAAAGATGCCATAATTTCTAAAATCTAGACTTGCTATAATTTCTAGACTGGGCTGGTCGTCATTTGAATATTTTGCTCTAGAGTCTAAAAGACAGACTAATATTATACCTGCCTTGATGTTATCTATTTTAATAAACATAACTTCTAAACAAAAATTTTTTATTTGGCTATTATGCAATGCGCAACGATGTCGTAAACCTGATCATAAATACAACAAAATTCAATATTTTTAAAGTTTATAGCTCTCCAAAAGAAAACCAAATATACAATATGTTAACATATTAAAAGATACATTACTAATACATATGATATAGATAAATATATCTCTCTCAACCTGCAACCACTCCAAATTCATGAAATACTGGTCAATATGTCACTGCCTATTTACTAAAATACCTTTACCAATTGGCCTATGCCACTATGACTCCTGTAAAAAGCCGTAACTATTATTGCTTTAATTGCTACATTCAAAGAGTATGTATGCTTATTGTTTGATTTGAACTTGAACTTCGAAACAAGAGTGTATAATGTAATGAGTGTACCTGCTTAAAAAAAATTAAATTATAAAAAAAATAACTTCTAAACAATAGATTTTAAAAAGACCTCTAAAATAATCATGTATAATTTTTATAGCAGACAAAAATATCCCATGAATTCCATCTCCATACAAAACATGAAGAAGTAGATACTTAATGAGTAGATAAATAATGTACGTAACACAAATAATCTTCTAACTACAAAACAGTGCTGAGCAATCAGCGTATATCACGAATCACGTTACCGCAGTATTGACATTGACTGTCTTTGACACAAGTAGTATTGCATATACCTCTGTCTTCAAGGTCACCTTCGGAAAAAGTACACATGCATTCCTTTACCTGTGAAAGTCGTTTGTGCATCTATCAGGTAACCCACACAAGATAAAGCTTCACTGCTAGATTACAGGATCTCCGAAATATAACATACAACAACACTTTTATAATATCTCTCGACTTGTGCTGATATTTTCTAAGTAAGCATTCTACATACAAAAGGAGTTTTTACAACTGACCTTAATTAATTTGTTTTTAAACCGACCGTTTGTTTCCTGAGGTATATTTTTACTTTAAGGGTGCTGTAGCACGTTTTTTGCACATTATTTTTTCTTGAATTTCTGTTTAATTTCAAAGTTTTTACAATATATTTTTTCATTTGGTAAACATATCAGATGAACACTTTAAAATGGCCGCTCGAGGAAAATTGACACGCATGGTTAAACCGAACCATGTACATTCGTTTTAGAACTCTTTTTATTCACTGAGGAGTATACTAGCCGTTTGTAACACTTATTCAAATTTTCGTGAGTGCACTTTAGTTCAACAATAGCGTGCTACAGTGCCTTTAAAATGTTGTGTCAGGATGCTGATTTAAAACTTAGTTGTTGAATTAATTAGTGCCAGAGTAAAATACAGGAAATACAGCTCGTTAAAGGGAATAATGAACTCATTAAAGGGATTGGTGTTAAATTACCCTGAAATATCCTACAATCCTAAAATTATGGGATAATCAAATTTAAATGTTGTTTTATGTTGATTACATAAAGCTGTAAAATTTCATAACTTGTTTAAGTATGATTGATCAACTTCTTTGACAAATTGCAGATCATTAATCAAAGTTATTGTCTTAATTGATGATTTGTGATTATTCTTCATGAAACCAAATCTTTAATTTTGGCCGGAAATTTTTCAAGGATGTTTATGAATGTCATTAATCATAAATCAATGAGAATTTTTGACATATTATCGTGAATAATTGTTGTTGTTATGAAAATGACAATTACCAAGATGTCACTCAACTTTTTTTTACGACGTACAGTACGACAGAGGCAGAATTACACTTAAAATGGAGACAGTCGTGTTGTGAAACATGTGGATTGCGTCTGCATGAGAAAATTTCGAGACTTAATTTAAATTGTGCCTCGGTTCACCCAGGTGTAAATTTGGAACCTGACGTAGGTCATGTCAATGTCACATTATAATTGTCATGGTTTGTTTGGTTTAGAGAGAGGTGAGGAGAGTTGGGTGAGGTGAGCTGCTTTCAAGAGTATTTCACTTATATCACGGCTGCCAGTATTATGGCAGGGAGAAAGCCCGCAACGCCATGTGGCTATGCTTTGCGGTGAAACCTGCAAGCATCGGCTGGAACTAGCGAACCATGAGTGGTACTACGCTGAAATTCAGTGCAGCATTGCACCCAAACGTTACTGCTTGTAGAACAGTTCTCTACTGCAGACAAATTTGCTGTGCCCCTTGCGGGATTCGAACCGCGGACCTCTAAATCCGAAGCCAAACACGGTTTAGAGAAATACATAGCAGTATGCGTTTAGAGCAGAATATCAGAATTTGAAGAATATCATGTGCCATACCATTCCCAAGTAGTTAAATTACAGGAATTATAGTTTGTAAAATTGCCAGTATTTACTTTTGTTGAAACAAAATGTGAGAGAACAACATTTATTATATGACGAGCAGTGAAATACTGGGATTTATCAGTGAAATAAACTGTCTATCAAGCTACAGTGAAAATAACTTATATTTTCACTGCAAAAATTTGACGTCATAAAACAATGGTCTCGCGCGGCGATTTGGCTTATGAAGTCACAGTGTTACTGTGGTTCCTTGCGGCCGCTTGGCATGAAAACGACTCTTTTCAGACGTAATTACACTGATAATATCATATAATAAATAAAATATCCGTCAATTCTTGACAAATACCATGTTTATCTCATCTCGTGAGGTAGAAAAGTTATATATTTTCACTCGTGGCTCCGCCACTCGTGAAAATATAACCTTTCTACCTCACTCGATGAGATAAACATGGTTTTAGTCAAGAAAAGACAGATATCCTCTATATATTTGCATTTGTTGAAAGATTGTTCATAAAAAACAACCATTTATGTTATTTTTTTCTCTTTACTCTGGAAACCTCTTCAGACATCTAGGAAAGGGAAACTCAATCCACAGGTAATGTTTACACAATAATTACACCCATTTAAGGCCAGACAAATCTATTTATTTATTTTTCTGAATCTTTTATAAAAAATGTTTAAAGGCTAGTGGTGAAAAAAGCAAATTATGTCAAGAAAAAATGAAAAGTTGGCTGAAAGTTTTCAGGTACATAAAAAGACACAGAATTGAATAAAAGTCTTTCAAACATGTTTTGTTCCACACTATGATTTTCTGATAAAAACTGGAGTAAAAACAGAAGGGCTTGTCCACAAACTAATGATAATTGATCAAATTTTTGCAAAGGAATAAATTAATCAATTCAATCTCAATGCAATTTCTTATTAATAACTAGAAATATGTGCATGTGATGCACTGTGATGTCCCCCGCTCCAACTTTCAATCCAACCTAGTCATATTTTCCTTATTTTGCATTAATAACGAGAAATAAAAATTCAGAATAACCAAATTAGCAAAAGGCACCACTCCACCACTAGGTCTAACCACATACCAAGTTTCGTAAAGAAATACTTGATAGATTTTGAAATAGAGGCCGGAAAAGGTCCCTACCCCCAATTTGCACTAAGTTCAAATTGTTTCCATGGAAACCAGAAAAAAAAAAATTCAGAATAACCAAAATAGCAAAAGGCACCACTCCACCATTAGGTCTAACCACATACCAAGTTTCGTGAAAAAATATTAAACGGTTTTTGAGATATGGCCCGGAAAAGAAAGCATTTCTGAATGACGGAATGATGGAATAACGGAATGATGGACGGAGACGAAAACATTATATCTCCCGAAAAAAATTTCGGGGGACATAATAATTTGGGTCACTGATATATCAAATATTATTCACGAATATACGTATAAATCTCTCTGTGAAAATGTTCTGAATGACAACTTTGGAGAGATAAATATCAAAAGATTGAAATGACATATCATATAAATAAACTTGATCCTATTTCCATAGATATCTTGAAAATAATCACAATGTTTGAATGTTTGATATTTCACAATATGCGATAATGTTAAATATACGTAGAAACACTAATCCATTGTAGCTGTGGGCGGAGATGGCGATCAGAGGTCACCCTTAGAATCCTAAATATCAGATGAAGATCGTGACATTTTAATAACATAAATATTATAACATTTTATTGGAATAATCTTGTATGTCCTTGGCATATGATTTGCAAATCTAAACCGATGAAGCCAAACAATATCAGTGTCCCTCAATACAGTATAAATGCATCACATGTCATATAGCATATCATTAATTGTAATATTGTTCCCTTAATAGTTAATAATCACTTATTCAAATTTTAAAAAAACATTTCGAAGTGATAAAGACAGTTTCATCTACACAACACAAAATTTCCTTTTGTTAAACCATTCTGAAAGCCAAATTGCAGGAATGACAACTCATGAAGAAGAAGAAGGAAATAATTGATGGTCTTGTTTTTCAGAGCTCTCTTAGCGTCAAGATAGTCGTAAGCCAATGTTATTGTACTGTTACTACAACTACCCCAAAGCTTAGAGATTTTCGAAAATCTAGGCCCTTGATTTGTCAGTGTCCAAAGAACACCCAAACCTTACTGCATGTAGAACTGTTCTCTACAGCAGACAAAGTTGCCGAAACCCTTGCGGGATTCGAACCCCGGACCTCTTGAGATTAGAAGTAGATCACATATTCATTCCCAAACACATTACCTGTAAATGTCCACCGTTAATGCCAAGCTAGCTGTCATCGATTTCAAGAATCACAAATCTCTTTGCATTTGCAAGTCACAATAACCAGCAAAGCACTTATCTTAATGTCGAAAGATAGAATTTATAAGGAATTCATATCCATTGTAGATTAAGCTGTTCTATATCGATTGGTGTATTCCTTGCTTTTGGCTGTTTGTGTGAATTGGTGTCCTATTTAATTTAGCCATATGTTTGTCTTAATTTACAAGACATGACTAATCACATATTTGGAAACAGTGTTCTATAAACAACCCACTAGCTTTACATAAGGTTCCTGCTCGCTGGTTCCACATTCAGTGGAGGGTGACATCGTAATTTATCAGATCCGCGTTAGTGTTTATCCAACAAGTTGGATAAACACTAACAAGGGTCTGATAAATTATGATGTCATTTATCATAATTTATCAGACCTGTGTTAGTGTTTATCCAATGAGTTGGATAAACACTAACAAGGGTCTGATAAATTACGATGTCACCCGAACAAACTGAATGTTATAACATATTTATCTTGCCGCATATGTCTCAAAATATCATTTTAAAAAAACAAAGAAAAATTTTGACAGAAAACGGCTGATCCATCGACCAACTATGACCTTTAACTTGTCGCGTGACATGGAATGATTGACGTGGATGCATGCTTTATTCATGTTGCGGGATATAAAACATTTATTACCCTCGGGAAGATTTATCAACCCGTATGATTGTGTTTATTGATATTTGTTAATGGTCACATGGACCAATCAGGGATCGACATTCTTACATGAGTTAGGATAGAGAAATTAATTCTCAATGAAAATCAAGGAGGACAGCAACACTGTCTGTTTCTGTATAACAATGTTAGCTGTGTGCTGCTTACGTAATACGGTTTGATGTATCGATGTTACAGTCTGAAGTCTGATGGTACATCAGACTGCAGGGATAGGTTAAGACACCTTTGACAATGGGCCATTTTATAAGGGCTTTTAGTTATTTTCAGAAATCTGAATGGGCAATTCCCCTTTGTAACAATAAAATTTAAAATTTCAATGGGCATTTTTCATCCAATGTGCAAAAAGGCCTATAGCCCCTACCTTTCCCAATCCCTGAGACTGTATTACCGAGTGTGAAGCATACAACGTATATATATTTCCATCATGTCAATAAAAATTTGGTACATCAGACTGTATTACCGAGTGAGAGGCGTACAACGTATATATCTTAATTGCTGTCATAAAATTTGCATGACGGATAACCTATATCTTTTGAATGACCTTGACCCTGAATGTAAATAAAACGGCATCAACTGTCTTGACTGAAAAGTTAAAAGTTGTGTAATGTATTGCTACAAGCTGCTAAATGTCTCAAAAAAAGTTAATAAAGTAAATAAAGAAATATTTATTGACCGTCAGCCAATTAAAAAATGATTATTTTACTGAAAGGAAAGATAGGTTTATTAGTCTTTCTCAAAGACAGTAGCTAGTACATCATATTTTATCATCTGAAAATCAATCTGTTTCACAAGAGATATCGCCTGTGTGAGATCAAGCAATATCTCCATGATATAGTTTCAACAGTAGAATTTGCACAATGCCCAGTCAATGTCAACAACATGACATCACAATGCTTTTACATCATCAAGTAAGGACTCACAGTGCTATGACATCAAAATCTCAATGACATCACACTGCCAATGATAAATAGAATCTCACCCTCGTGTCTTGGCAAGCCTAGGATATCTGTTACTTTTATCAACTTGTGTTGATATATTTCATATCAGATTCCACTTTGATGAGATTCTCTATTTGAGAATCTTGAAACATAATTCACCCTTGAAAACCATGTCTAAAGTTTGGCCTGCAATACTGAATTCCCATTTCCTATTCGTGGCTGGCGCAAAGATTTTACTCCTTTGACTATAATAAATCAGATATTTTCTACTAGCAAAGATCTCTGTACAAACAGTAACATAAGCTCACAGTAGCTTTAAACAGGGTTAAGCTGGATAAATTATCTATATATAAAGAGTTGGAAAACCATTTTGCTGAGGGAACATTAAACACATAGCAAATTTACTTTCGTACATTCTTGTGGAAACGAAATTCGAGAGGATATCCTCGTGCAACTGTGCTACTAATACATGATTAAAACACAGTCAAATTAAAATATATTAATGAAGATATATTTTGAAGAATTTATGTTTTACTACTTGATAAAAAAACAAGTGCAAATGGGCAAAAACCCATTCATCTGCGCTGCGAGTGGGGAAAAGTTTGCTACGGTATAACAGCAAATTGTTTATTAGTTTTATGACACGCTACGTGTTACTATGTGAACATTCTATCAATGTTTATTTTTATTATTAAAAATGTTTACAATATAGCATATTTCATTTCACAAAATGCACAAAATCCAAGATGGCGGATTTTGCCAACAGAACGGCCCCCATGCTAAAGAAGATTTTGAAATTGTTGTGATTTATATATTTGAACTAACAGTAACAGTGACCAGCTCTGGAATCCATATGTGTATGTTTCAACTCTAATTGTCACTTCAGGACCAATCAACATCCAACCAAACCACCAGCATCAACCATCAATCATCCTTCTACCCTCATTCACCATGGCTTCTGCACGCATACCCAACCAACGGTAATTCTTGTATCTACAATTTCAACAAGTGTTTGCCACTAACATGGCAATGTCCCCCGCCATTAACATTGAGTTTAGTAAGATACATCATTTGGTCAAGCTTGTCTTAGTCACCTTGAAAATAATGTCACGGTCACCAAAATCAATTGGTGTCTGTGTCATCCCCCAATGTAGACTGACACCAACTTTGACAACTTTGGGTGCTTGGGTTCATGAGATATTGCGTTAACAAGAGTTTGAAAAGTGGTCGAAGCATTGTGGTGACCTTGAAAATAAGGTAAAGGTCATCAAAATCGACTGGTGTCTGCGTAAACCGCTAATATAGGCTGTCAGAAAATATTAAGACATTATATCTAACCGGTCATGAGATATCACGTTAACAAGAGACAATAAAGTGGTCAAAGTGTCGTGGTGTCCTTGAAAATATGGCCAAGGTCACCAAAATCCACAGGTGTCTGCGTCATCCCTTATGTAGCCTGGCACAAAATTTTAAGACTTTGGGTCCTTCAAGTCATGATATATCGCGTTAACAAGAGTTCAAAAAGTGGTCAAAGTGTTGTTGTGACCTTGAAAATATGGTCAAGGTCACCAAAATCGACTGGTGTCTGCGTCATCCCCCAATATAGACTTGCAACAAATTTTAAGACTTAGGGTCCATCCAGTCATGATATATCGCGTTAACAAGAGTTCAAAAAGTGGTCAAAGTGTTGCTGTGACCTTGAAAATAAGGTCAAAGTCACCAAATCGACTGGTGTCTGCATCTTACCAGTATGTAGGCTGACACCAAATTTGAAGACTTTGGATAAAATGCTTCATGAGATATCGCGTTAACAAGAAATGTGACGTACGTACGGACAGACGTACGTACGTACGGACGCCGCTGAATACAAAGTCCCCCGTTCCGCGTTGCGGCGGGGGACAATAAAGCCATCTGGCCTCCTCGTTTTACCAATTTGTATTACTGACATCCACTACTTCAATAAAGCCTACATAAAGCATTAAAGAAGTTATTATTGAGAAAATCTAACTGTTGTTAGCCTTTTCAAGGCCTTTTCACTTTGTAAGTTACAGAGTTGGGATTCAGAAAACTGGCTTGTTCTGTCATTCATTTATACAGCAGTTAAAGGGGCAGTAGCACGTTTTGGGCAAATTTTATTTTTTCAAATTTCCCATTTATAATGATAGTTTATGCCATTTGAATTTACTTTAGAGGGTAAAACATCTGATTACACAAACCAATTATCCGTAGTGGTAATAATGGTGTTGGGTATAAAGCAAAAAATGCATGGCGGCCATTTTATTGTGAACACATTTTATTACTTTGAATGACAAAAAACGATTTTACCTACCGATTTTGGCTTTACAGAACCACGTACACTTATTTTTAAACTTGGTTCTCCAAAGAGAGAAGGAGGTTTTACTATTAGTGACCTTATATTTCAAATACATTTCATCAACTTATTTGAGCGAAAAACCGTGCTACTGCCTCTTTAAAGCGTTAGGGATGAAAAAGCATGTGCAATTAAATTGTGAATCAGAAAGTTAGACACGTAAAACAGCTTCAAAATAGCTGTAAATGATATTTATCTCACAACAAATCAGGTCAGAAAAATAAAACAGTTTTAAATCAAATTACAACCTCAAAGCAAAAATATAAGAACGGCAATAAAATTCAATTGAGACTGTAAAACGTTTTAAGTTAAGAAAATAATCTCCATCTATCAAAATGTTATCCAGTTAATTCAATCAACATTCTTTACAGCTATTTTCAAATATCTGGTTTATATATCTGGCTGTTGTAATTGATGCGACGCAAATCAATGTGAGAGAAAGCCTGCAAAAAACGTTGTCTTGATTGAGTTGAGGAGTGCTAGTGTATAAGCCTTAGATACGATTTAACTATGCACATGGCGCTAAAGTGTGAAACTGTGAGGTTGGGGTTTAACGCCGCTTTCAAGAGTATTTCACTTATATCATGGCTGCTAGTATTATAGCAAGGAGAAAGCCCGCAACGCCATGTGGCTATGTATTGCGATGAAAGCTGCAAACATCGGCTGGAAATAGTGGTATGTTGACTGCGCTGAAATTCAGTGTAGCATTGCACCCAAACCTTACTGCATATAGAACAGTTCTCTACTGCAGACAAAGTTGCCGAGCTCCTGGGAGGTTTCGAACCCTGGACCTCTTGATCCGAAGCCGAACGTGCTAACTATTCTGCTACCCTGTGAAATTTGGACCAGTCAGTAAAATATTGAACAGTAACAGCAGGTAGAAGGTCAAGGAAATTGGACACTGCAATGTCACAGGTATAGACTATTGTTAAGATGAGACTTTATTATCCACGACGGAAATTTGGGCTTCATACAAAGTCATGTGAGCTCTTGAAGAATATTAACAAGCATAATTAAATGATATGAACAAAATATTAAAGGCGCTGTAACACGATTTTCTTACTGAAATGAAGTGCATGCAGTCACAAAAATATAAATAAAAGTTATCAATGGCTAAATTATACTCTTGAATCAATTAAACGAGTTCCAAAACCAAAGTACATGGTTTGTTCAAGCCATGCCAATCTATTTCCAATTGAGCGGCCATTTCAATGTGTTAAATTCTCACTAAAATGGTCTGGAAGGTAGTTCAGGTCTCGTGATACAGTTTTTTTCCCCATTGACTCCAATGTTAAACAGCCAACCGTGTCCGGCCTGTCAAACTTAAACGAGAATTTGTTGGCACATTACACTACTACTTACAGCTTGACAATCATATTCCTGACCAAAAGATAACTGAAATACTACACCTTCACCATGTTTTAAACGAGCTACAGCCGATCGAAATAATACCTCATGAAATTCACACATGGAAAACATTGCTATCTTGGACCCGGAAGTGACCGAACAGCCTCTCTTAAATTGATCACTCCACCTTCTGCACCCTGCGTAGGGATACATGAGTTTTAAAGACTGACTGCCAAGTATATGGGCTAATTAAAACAGAAAGACTTATCCTCATGGCCCTTATCACCTTTAAGTTTGGGGTAAAACACTATCTGACCTCCACTTGCTCCCTAAAGTGGGAACTCTTTGGCCCCCGTTGATAACCTTAAAACTGTAGAACGATGCCTTAAGGCGAAACCAATTTTCACGACAACTTACTTTTCAATATTTTTCTTGTCCGTAAATGTTTTACGAACAAAATGGTGTATGATATATGGTTTAATATGGAAAAAATTGCCCGGTTTGAGCGTTCTGATGGTATCCACCAAAAAGCTTTGCTGACAGTTGCCAACATCTGATTAACGAGTTCTCGGCCCAAAAACAAACACCCATTACATCCAAGAAAAGCCTGATACAATCACATATTTGAACTTTTCTCTTTCATTTGGGTCTGTTGAATTAGAAAAATGATACATATACACATAGAGTCTTTATTTTTTCAAACAATCGTGACTTGAAAAATGCCTGAAAATCATCAAATTTGGTCAATTTTGCTAGAGCGAGGCCAAAAAGTTAAATTTGGGCAATTTTTCTAAAAATACATACATAAATGTAGTCAATATTTACAGCTAAATCATTAAAACATATAAATGTTCATTTCCATCTGTATTATGACAATAAACAAATCAGATATTTGCCAAAAAGTAGTCCAAAAAGGACATTTTCACCATTTTTTAAACATATCGGCTTCATATGCATGTTTCCATGGCAACGGGGGAAACATTTGGCATCAAAATATCTCTTCTTCGACATGTACTTGATCAGTAGTTCTTACCACCCAATACTTAGTGGCACAAGATCTATTAATGTCCAAAAAAGACAGAAAATGACATTTTATGGCATCCGCCTTAAGGTCTCGTGATACAGTTTTTTTCCCCATTGACTCCAATGTTAAACAGCCAACCGTGTCCGGCCTGTCAAACTTAAACGAGAATTTGTTGGCACATTACACTACTACTTACAGCTTGACAATCATATTCCTGACCAAAAGATAACTGAAATACTACACCTTCACCATGTTTTAAACGAGCTACAGCCGATCGAAATAATACCTCATGAAATTCACACATGGAAAACATTGCTATCTTGGACCCGGAAGTGACCGAACAGCCTCTCTTAAATTGATCACTCCACCTTCTGCACCCTGCGTAGGGATACATGAGTTTTAAAGACTGACTGCCAAGTATATGGGCTAATTAAAACAGAAAGACTTATCCTCATGGCCCTTATCACCTTTAAGTTTGGGGTAAAACACTATCTGACCTCCACTTGCTCCCTAAAGTGGGAACTCTTTGGCCCCCGTTGATAACCTTAAAACTGTAGAACGATGCCTCAAGTGATTTGACTGATGTGGCGATACTTAAACACTCAAAGTAGAATTTTACATATGGTACAATGATGGAAAGGTCAACCATCTTGCCGTCTGAACTCTCAGGAGAACTCACATAAAACCTTCAAATCTAGCTCTCACACTGAAGAGTTCCACACCACTGTCGCTTTATACATCACACCATTTTCTTCCAATAGGAATATGGCTTATCGGGTCGTGTAATGAGATGTTTTACTATGAACATAACAATATAATGTATAAACTTTAATAATAAATGGCAAATTTGAGAAAATATAATATGCAAAACACGTACTACAGCGCCTTTTAAGATTATTCAGCATTTTCAAAAGTATAATGGTACCATTATGATTGCTACCAATTTTTGCTAAAGTGAAGAATAGATTCATTTTATTGCATTCGTCTGGAACAAATGTCACATATTTCTAATCAGAATACTTGAAATGTCAAATTTAGATCACGGATAGATGAGTATAATTTCTAGCAGGAAGAGAAATATTGAAATATTAAAGTGAACAGCCAGATTCTTTGAAGTGTCAAAGGATCGATACAAAGCAACCACTGTTCGAATTAATTTTTTTTGCCAGTTGGCCATCTGATGCAGAGCCTGCAAAAAGTGAGCATGGCTCACATGTCTACCACCGCCATCAGCTATCGGTCAATTGAACATTATAGATGTCAGGGGTACATTATAAACATCATAAACTTCAAAAAAAGAAACTTGACATTCATGTGAAATGGATTTTTTCGAAATGGGTAAAAAATTTTAATGACAAATACCTGTAATTGAAAGAAATGTTTGCTCAAGAGTGTAAATTTACCAAAAACAATGCCCCAAAAAATTTACGTTGTGTTCAGGGATGAAATTGAGCGATTCGACCAAATGCATTTTCTGCCAAAGGACGTGCTGCATGGGATCGTGAAGGTTTACGTGCTGACACGTCAGCTATAGGGGTATAAAAAGCCATATCAGCGGCTTTTCATTCACACTACACAACATCGGTACAGCGCCCAGAAGAATGCCAAGACTGAACAGAGCGCAACGCAACAATGCTATTGGCAGACTGCAAACAGGAGCGACGCAGCAAGATGTTGCAACACACTTTGGCGTGTCCAGACCGACCATCTCTTCATTGTGGACCCGTTTCAACATCCGAAACAGCGTTGATGATAGGCCAAGGTCAGGGAGACCAAGGGTGACTACTCGGGCCCAAGATCGGTGCATCCGACTTGTTCACCTTCGGGAACGCACCAGGACAGCAACGTCAACAACAACGCAGATACCACGCCTACGTCGAATTTCCGACCAAACGGTACGCAACAGGCTGAGAGAGGCTGGACTTTTTCCACATCGACCGGTTCGACGTCCCGTTTTAACGCAACGCCATCTAGCGGAACGTCTCCAGTGGTGTCAACAGAGGATGAGGTGGGCACGTGCAAGGTGGAGAACCGTTCTCTTCACTGATGAGTCCCGTTTTCTGCTTCGACGTAGTGATGGACGAGCACGTGTATACCGACGTCGTGGAGAATGTTACACTGCCAACTGTGTTCAGGAGGTCGTCCCATTTGGAGATGGGAGTGTCATGGTGTGGGCCGGAATTCAGCACGGTGTTAGGACACCCTTTGTGCATGTTGTGGGTAACCTCACCGGAGTACGGTATAGGGACTTGATCCTACAGCCGTAAGTTGTTCCTCACGTCAACGTCCATGGTGGTCTCTTTCAGCAGGACAATGCTCGACCACATGTTGCATGTGTTTGTCAGGACTTTCTACAGCGTAACAATGTCCAGACATTGCCATGGCCAGCCAGGTCACCAGATTTGTGTGCGCAGAAGGAATCCACCACCCCAAACACTTCTGGGACTTCTCGCAGCACTTCAGCACGAATGGCAGAACATTCCACAGGCTGTGATTGACGACTTGATTGCATCCATGGGTCGTCGGTGCAAAGCAAATATTAATCAATGCAAATGGTGGCCATACCCGATACTGACATTTGTGCACCCCTGCAATGTTGAAACACTTGTGCACCTGTGCATTTCATGAACATGTTTATTCTGGATAAAATTTAGTGAAAAGAGATCTTCAAACAGCGTTTTAGTTTGGATTTCAATGTTTAACTTGCATCTGTGGTCTTTATATTGAGCTTTGAAAGTCAGTATCAAGTTTCTTTTTTTGAAGAGTTTATTTAAAAAACAGATAAAAGCATCATAATATTGTCCAAAATATTTTTGGAAACTGGCTTTGTTAATACAAAATTTTATTCACCCAGTTGTAATATTTTTCAGGTAACTTAATTGTTTACATTAGACCAACACAGCAGTAATTTGTACCAATTTCAATTACAGATTCAAGGGCAATAACTCGATCCCGTAAAAAACAAGAGAATTAGTGAGCACAGCTCAATCATGATACCCTCGCTTTTAACATTGGTAAAAAAGAAATGTTTGAAAATAGCAAAAGGGCATCAATGTTTAAACTTTTGTATGAACAGACCATTATATATAAGTATTATTAAAGCAGAGTAAGTATTACACTTGTAAGCATGTTTTAGAAGTAAAAGTCGAAAAATTTGAAAAATGTCATTAAATATGCAAATGAGGGTATGAAACATTCAAATATGCAAATGAGGGTATGAAATATAAAAATGACAGATGTACACATCAGTGGTTTCGTAACATTTGAACAATTAGTGTCTGAGTTATGAGTGGAACAAAAAGTGTGAATGGCGAGGATGAAAAACGGAGAATATTTGCATAAATTATGCAAATGAGGGTATGAAACATACAAAAGGCAGATGTACATATCGTGATGATTATATGTATAAAGTTACAAGACATTTGAACAATTAGTATTTGAGTTATGAGTGGAACAAAAACTGAATGGCAAAGTCGAAAAACAGAGAAAATTTGCATAAATTATGCAAATTAGAGTACGAAACATACAAAAGGCACATGTGGGGACCATAAAGTGTACATACATAAAGTTTCATAACAATTGAACAAGTAGTATTTGAGTTATGAGCGGAACCAAAAGTGTAAGCATAGACGCGCACACAAAGACGCTTAAAAGTGGAAAATCTGAAAAAATAATCATGGAATCTGAGTGAAACATAGAAAAGGCACATCTAGGGACCATAAAGTGTACATGTATAAAGTTTCATAACAATTGAACAAGTAGTATTTGAGTTATGAGCGGAACCAAAAGTGTGACCATAGACGCGCACACAAAGACGCTTAAAAGTGGAAAATCTGAAAAAATAATCATGGAATCTGAGGGAAACATAGAAAAGGCACATCTAGGGACCATAAAGTGTACATGTATAAAGTTTCATAACAATTGAACAAGTAGTATTTGAGTTATGAGCGGAACCAAAAGTGTAAGCATAGACGCGCACACAAAGACGCTTAAAAGTGGAAAATCTGAAAAAATAATCATGGAATCTGAGTGAAACATAGAAAAGGCACATCTAGGGACCATAAAGTGTACATGTATAAAGTTTCATAACAATTGAACAAGTAGTATTTGAGTTATGAGCGGAACCAAAAGTGTGACCATAGACGCGCACACAAAGACGCTTAAAAGTGGAAAATCTGAAAAAATAATCATGGAATCTGAGGGAAACATAGAAAAGGCACATCTAGGGACCATAAAGTGTACATGTATAAAGTTTCATAACAATTGAACAAGTAGTATTTGAGTTATGAGCGGAACCAAAAGTGTTCCGGACGGACGGACGGACGGACGCGCTGAGCGCTATATACCCCCGACTACTTCGTAGCGGGGGTATAATAATATTTCGGAACTGGACTTTGAACTCGACAAAAAAAAAAAGAGAGAATTAAAGAATATATCTTATTACACAAACCAATTATCCGTAGTGGTAATAACAGTTTTGCGATAAAGCAAAAATTGCATGGCGCCCATTTTATTATGAACACATTTTATTATTTCGAATAACAAAAACGATTCCCATGGCTTTACCAAAACAATGTACACTCATTTTTCAACTTGATTTTCCAAAGAGAGAAGGGTGTTTTACTATTGGTGACAATATTTTTCAAATACATTTCATCAACTTATTCGAGGGAAAAAAAGTGCTACTGCCCCTTTAAGTTCTTCTTTGACACTGTGCAGAGAATGTGTTAATTCACATTATTACTTTTGCCTTTTTAACCGATACTCACCAAGCTTAATGGCAAGTCTCTTATTCATTATCCTATTATAACTAGTAAAAAGCCATTGACTCTGTAGGTCATCAGGTTTGAATTATTTATTATCTAAGGTTGATTATCAAAAGTTAATTTTTTTCAAGTATTACAATGGTAAACATTATTTTTGTCAAAATGCATAAATATTATAAATAAGATAGCTAAAGAAGGCAAAAAATGCATAATATCATAAATTAGATAGCTTAGAAGGCAAAAAATGCATAAATATCATAAATAAGATAGTAAAAATGAGTCTCATAGAAACATAAAGGCACTATACCAATCTCCAATCCAATCTCCCTACCAAACCTCCAATCTCCTCTTTTTAAACAATTTAATCTTAGCCCATCAATAGAAGGTCTAGACTCTTCATTTAAAAGAAGCATTTCTGTAGGTATACAATAAACCATTTATTTACGAGATACTCTTAAAAAACTATTCCATCTAATATCCAATTCATTGACAAAATATCATTACAAGCCTTTTTTGTCAAATTGTCACATTCTCCTATGTCAGTTCCTGTGTGATAAAAAATGACTGGAAATAGACAGGAACCTCTTGACCTACTTTAGTCAACTCATCAAGCGATTTCTGTCCGTCACTGGCCGCAACGACAAGACACAAACCCATCATATGTTGGCACCGAATGTCTGTAGAATCAATATAGACCTGGGGGACACTGAACGTTGGAAAAATATCAAAAGGACACAAGTATTTCAGTTTTCTCACGGCGAAAGTTATCAAAAGGACACAAGAATTTCATTTTCTCTATAATGACACCATGATCAGAGATTCTATTTCAGTGACAAACACAAACCCATCATTATGTTGGCACCAAATATCGTTAAAATCAATATAGACCTTGAGGAACACTGAACTGTGGGAAAATATCGAAAGGACATAAGCATTTCAGTTTTCTCATGGCTAATATTATCGAAAGGACAGAAGAACTAAATTTTTCTCAAGAACACCATGGTCCGAGATTCTATTTCAGTGACAAACACATACCCATCATATGATGGCACCAAATATCGTTAAAATCAATATAGACCTGGGGGGACACTGCAAACGGTGGAAAAATATCAAAAGGACACAAGTATTTCAGTTTTCTCATGGCTGAAAATTATCAAAAGGACAAGAGAAGTTAAGAACACAATAACGACACCATGGTTATAGAATCTATTTCAGTGACAAACTCAACAATATAATGGTGTCAATCTCGCTGATTCATTATAGACTAAAAGGGACATTGAAGGATAGAATCTTTTCAAAGTATTTAAGTTTTCTCAATAACGATTTACCATGGTCGCAAATTCTTTTTTCATAATGTCAGCATTAAATCTTTGAAGAATCAATATTAACCTTGGGGGACAGATACAAAAAACAATCATCTGGATTCTATTTTCAAGACTTTGTTTCAATTTCTTCATTATAGATATATAAAAATGAAAGTGACAGAAATTCAAATAAAAACCATTATCTTGGTTCCAAATCTAGTTCAAATCAATATATGAATACATAGAAGGGGGAATGAGCAAAATCTTTTTATTAGGACAAAGCCAAATATGATGCCACTATTTAGTAAAGAGATCGGTCTTCTTCGTCCTTAAGATGCTCCCTGCTACAGGCTTGATATGAAGCCCGAGGGGTTTTGACGTATTGATACGTCATTGACGTTTGACCCTTTGACATGGATACAACAAAAGTGTGTGACAAAGTTCCGTGATTCATGAAAAAGTTCACATTTTCCGAATCAGAAATCAATGGGCTTTCACGTGATGTAATTAGTACCTCTTCAAGATTCAGTCTAACCTGGAGCACAGTGGTGTAGTGGTTATAGTATGCTGGCCTCTCGCGCCAACGGCCCGGGTTCGAATCCCGGTGGAGACACCAAACATTTGTGATCTGGGTCTTATACTGTGTTGTGCCCCTTGGCAAGGCACTTCATCCACATTGCACTCAGTCCACCCAGCTGTTTAAATGGGTACCTGAACATGGGAAGTACGGACCTATATGGTCGCGCGGAGCGCTTAGTAGCGGCACCGAAAGTACAATTCCTTCAGGGTAATAATGTACCGCCATTGAGCAGTGCTTGCACTGGATATTAGGCGTTAAAATGTATATTATTATTATCTATTATTATTATTAACAGATAGGAAAATGATGCACATATTGACACTGTAACAGGTAATTGGTAACAGTCCAAGTAACAACAAGAAAATAAATTTTCAGGACATGAACAGAAAAGTAGTTCATCCTTGATTTGGTTCTAAGCATTAAAACAGACACACGATGTACAAAACACCTACCGGTAACGGTGGAATAATTGAGCAACTTAAAACATGTTTTTGCTGAGCACAATTGATATTACTTATAACCCATAACATTTCAATTTAGGCTTCAATTCATCCTTGAACTGACAGTGAGGCAAGATGACAATTAGGTTTACATAAAAAGCATACATTCATTTTTACACAATTAGCCTGATGGAAAGTGCTTAGCTAAGCATTTTTTATGATCATGGCGCCTGGAGAACGATTTTCAGTCTATAAGACCATAATTACTATCTTGGTGGCAAATATCCAAAACAACAAGAAATATCTAAGAAATACTTATTTTCTGGATAATTCTTATTTAAGAGTTTCGTTTACATTCCACCTGGAATACAAAGATAAAGATTTAGTGACAGACACGTTAATCCATATGTGTGACCCTCAAGAGAATCAATCTGGCTGAGAGAATACCGTGAACCATTTTACAGTCTGGTTCCAGTGTTGAGGGACACTGAACTAGGGGCTCATTTTGACTAGTGTAAAACAAATGGGACCCTCTGCCATTGTAGACATATCCTATTACATACAAATTTAAAGGGGCAGTAGCACGTTTTTTTGCTCAAATAAGTTGATGAAATGTATTTGAAAAATAATTTCACCAATAGTAAAACATCCTTCTCTCTTCGGAAAATAAAGTTTAAAATGAGTGTACATGTTTCGGTAAAGAAATGGGAATCGTTTTTGCAATACAAAATAATAAATTGTGTTCACAATAAAATGGCCGCCATGCAATTTTTGCTTTATACGCAACATAGTTTTTACGACTACGGATAATAGGTTTGTGTAATAAGATGTATTACCCTCTAAAGTTAATTTAAATGACGTAAACTATCATTATAAATTGGAAATTTGAAAAAATAAATTTTGAAAAAAACGTGCTACTGCCCCTTTAAGGGACACCAAGTTCAAAGGGATTGCCAAGTTTTCTGAGGTGAGGTGAGTTGAGATATAACACTGTTTCAAGATCATTTGGCTTCCATCACAGCTTCTAGTATTGCAGGGAGAAAGCCCGCAACACTATTGTGGCTATGCATTGCATTGAAACCTCTGAGCATCATGTTGAAGAATGGGGGTGATTGCTTTGTGAGGTGAGTTAGGGTTTAATATCATGGCTGCTAGTATTATGGCAGGGAGAAAGCCCACAACACCATGTAAGCAAGCATCGGCTGGAACTAGAGAGTAGTATTGCGCTTAAATTCAGTGTAGCAATGCACCTAAACCTTACTGCATGTAGAACAGTTTTCTACAGCAGGCAAAGTTCCTGAGCCCCTGGCAGGATTCAGGAGAATCAATATGGCTGAGAGAATACCGTGAACCATTTTACAGTGTTGCTCCACTGTGGTACACTGAGGGGCTCATATTGACAAGTTGGGAGTTGGGATTTAATGCCGCTGTCGAGATAATTTCACTTCCGTCACAGCTGCTAGTATTGCAGGGGGAAAGCCTGCAACACCATTGTGGCTATTGATTGCAATGAAACCTGCAAGCATCGGCTGGAACTAGCAAACCATGGGTGGCACTACACTGAAATTCAGTGTATCATTGCACCCAAACCTTACTGCGTGTAGACCAGTTCTCTACTGCAGATACAGTAGCCAAGCCTCTGGCAGGATTCGAACCCCAGACCTCTTGATCCAAAGCGAACATGCTACTCATTGCACTATCCACCCTCTGCAAGTTTTCTGAAGGCACCTTCTTGGAAGAATACTAATTTTCTAAATAAATTTTTCAACTCTTTTACAGTTTATAGTTACATGGTAGGTGAGGGTGAACTACCCAATGGACGACGACAGTCTGCCATTGTTGATTAAGATTTTATTTGTTACATTTCGGAAGACCTTTGTCTCCCTTCATCAGATCAAAGTTCAGACCACATCTAGCGAACACCTCATTAAATCATCACTGACATTAGTTAGATCAATACACCTTGGAGACACCAATTGATATCAGATCTCTGGATCTCTTCATTTGTTAAACATGATTTCATACCCTTGAGAAAGCCATTGTGACAAAAGTTAAGATTTAGTTTCTCTTGAATTAAGTTTCAGTCTTAGATTCAACAGGATTGATCCAATCCCAGGGTGAGACCGAAGGGCAAAGTGGAAAACCAACTTCTCACAGCAGGATCAGCATCGTCCAAGATGGAATGGATACACAACTGCAGTGACAGTCTGATTGAAATGGATGATTTTCCGAGGTAAAAAATTACAAAATAGTGCATCTACTGGGATTCAAACTCATATCATTCAGGTTTCCCGTAGACTCCCATGTTCTGACGCAATTCAGGTAATCAATCACAAGACGTCCAACAAAAGCTTTCGGTGCGAGAAGCTAGGGGCAGATAACTCCAAACAGCTATTCTTTCTTCTCTTCCGAATGCTTTCAAAACAGCGAACGTTTAAAAACTATGATGTGATTGGTCAGTTATTTGACTTGGCTTTGGCTGCGCTAAACTGATTCGGAATACATGCATACGGGGTATTCTCAGACCTTGTGGCAAGGAATCTACAGAATCTTCCGTCACAGCTGCTAGTATTGCAGGGGAAAAGCCTGCAACGCCATGTGGCTATTGATTGCAATGAAACCTGCAAGCATCGGCTGGAACTAGCAAACCATGGGTGGCACTACACTGAAATTCAGTGTATCATTGCACCCAAACCTTACTGCGTGTAGAACAGTTCTCTACTGCAGATACAGTAGCCAAGCCTCTGGCAGGATTCGAACCCCGGACCTCTTGATCCAAAGCGAACACGCTACCCATTGCACTATCCACCCTCTGCAAGTTTTCTGAAGGCACTTTCTTGGAAGTATACTAATTTTCTAAATAAATTGTTCAACTCTTTTACAGTTTATAGTTACATGGTAGGTGAGGGTGAACTACCCAATGGACGACGACAGTCTGCCATTGTTGATTAAGATTTTATTTGTTACATTTCGGAAGACCTTTGTCTCCCTTCATCAGATCAAAGTTGAGACCACATCTAGCGAACACATCATTCAATCATCACTGACATTAGTTAGATCAATATACACCTTGGAGGCACCAATTGATATCAGATCTCTGGATAAGTTCATTTGTTAAACATAATTTCATACCCTTGAGAAAGCCATTGTGACAAAAGTTAAGATTTAGCTTCTCTTGAATTAAGTTTCAGTCTTAGATTTACGTCTGTTACAAATCTCAACAGGATTGATCCAATCCCAGGGTGACACCGAAGGGCAAAGTGGAAAACTAACTTCTCACAGCAGGATCAGCATCTACCAAGACAGAATGAATACACAACTGCAGGGACAGTCTGATTGAAATCGATGATTTTCCGAGGTAAAAAATTGCAAAATAGTGCATCTACCGGGATTCAAACTCGTTCAGAGGTTTCCCGTAGACTCCCATGTTCTGACGCAATTCAGGTACTTAATCACAAGACGTCCAACAAAAGCTTTCGGTACGAGAAGCTAGGGGCAGATAACTCCAAACAGCTATCCTTTCTTCTGTTCCGAATGCTTTGAAAACGGCGACTATGATGTGATTGGTCATTTATTTGACTTGGCTTTGGCTGCACTAAACTAATTCGAAATACGCGCCTATACGGGATGTTCTCAGAACTTGTTGCGAGGAATCTATAGAAGGTACTTCATATCCCGGTAGAATTATTTTGCAAAGTTTATTCCTCGGAGAAACATTGATTTTAAAGGTCGACTGCTGCAGGGATATCTATTTTCTGGACATACAATTCCTGAGACTTCACATTGGTTATCACAAGTCGTAATGATGGCCATGCTGCCAAACCCTTACAATCAGACTTTGTTAGATCATGTAGGTTAAAGTCGCTGTAGCATGTTTTTCTTACTGAAATAAAGAGATCTCACGCAAAGGTAAATAAGTGTTAACCAATGGCTTAATAGTACTCCTCAATCAATAAAACGAGTTCTAACAGGAACACGTATACATGGTTGGGTTAAGCCATGCGAGTCCATTTCCCTTCAAGTGGCCATTTTAATGTGTTCACATTAAAATGGCCGCTCGAAGGTAGTTCAAGTGATCTGACTGCTGTAGCAATATCTAAACACTCAAAGTAGAGTTTGGATAGAATAGTCAACCATCTTGCTGTTGAACTTTCAAATTTGCATGAGACCTACAAATATACCTCTCACACTGAAGAGTTTCACACCACTTTCACTTTAGACATTGCACCAATTTCTTTCAATATGGATAACCGTTTTCTACATATACGGCTTATCAAGTAGTGTAATGAGATGTTTTACCTTCTAACATAACAATATATTGTATCAACTTTAATGATAAATAGCAAATTTGAGAAAAGAAAATATGCAAAAGATGTGCTAAAGTGCCAAAAGACAAAATAGGATAATTTAAAGTGTGAATCTATCAGGGTTTTTTTTGTGTAGAAACGAAATTCGAGAGGCCATTCCTGTTTGAACATATATTGCTAATACTTACTGCATATCCAGATAAAACATTTTATCAAAAGTAATATTATTATGACTTTATATTTAATAATTTGCTCAAGATGAGCACAAATCAATTGAAAATAAAAACAACAAGCAGACGGAGTCAGCTATATCCCCCGCCAAGAGGAGAAAAATATGTTTGAGGTTTTTAATTCCATGAAAAGAGACAAATACAATTATCCTACCTCATGTAAGAATGTGGATCCCTGATTGGTCCACGTGACCATTAAAAAATATCAATAAACACCGTCATATTGGTTGATAAATCTTTTCGAGGGTAATAAATGTTTTATATTCCGCAACATGAATAAAGCTTGCATCCATGTCAATCATTCCATGTCACGTGACACAAGTTAAAGGTCATAGTTGGTCGATGGATCAGCTGTTTTCTGTCAAAAAATTTCTTTGTTTTTTTTTAATGATATTTTGAGACATGCGGTAAGATAAATATGTTAAAACATTAATTCTGTTCGGGTGACATTGTAAATTTATACGGCTTGTTGAATAAACACTTACGCGGATCTGATGAATTACGATGTCACCCTCCACTGAATGTTATAACTTATAAAATCATAGACCAAAAGGAACAAATACACATGCTGGTTGTGGAACAAAATGATCCTGAACATCAAGTTCCGTTGAGCTGTATGTTACGTTTTTTTAGTTCTCCAGAAACAAAAGATCAAATTGCTAAAAGGCCAAAAACAAAATTAGGAAGAAATCTTCATGATGATTGTTCCATATACCAGGTTTCGTAGAGCCTTAGGGTTTTTTAATGCTGCTTCAGAAATGATATTGGGGCAAACGGACGAACGGACGATCGGACGAACGTTTTAATCGGTTCATTTCCCATTTCAGTAATAATAAATAATAACGTGAAGTAAAGTTGTGCATGATCTCTATAATTCTCTATGTTTGTGGAAAACTTTGCTATGGCATAACAGGACATTAATGATAATTATTCGTGAATATTCTATCGATGTATATAATATAATATTTATAAGTTGTAAAATTAGTAAAAATACAGAGTTTTTCTCATGTACATAATGCAAAAAAACAAAATGGCGGATAATCCAATAGAACTCTCTCTTTAAGTAGAGCAATAACAATTCTGGTGAGACTGATTTAAAGTCAAATTTGGAAAACGACAAATTGATTTGAAAATCAAGTTAAACACTTGATGAATTCCCTTCATCAAATTCCTAAACACAAGGTGCAATATCCTGTAAAGCCGAGTCAGAACCTAATTAATTGTCTCAAAGTTCAGCCGAGCTCTATACAGCTATCGTTAAAGGATCAGAAATTGTTTTATCACCATCAGAACCTAGCTTCAGAACTAATTTCAAAGGATTACCGATACCGTATTTCCTCCTTCCTGGGCCTCAATAGGAGCAAGTGTACGGTCCCAGATCATACCCCCCTTCAAAGTATAACCGAGGAGTTTTTGGGAGCTCTCAGAATCTACCCGGGTATACCTTGAAGGGGGGTATATTTTCAGACTTTACACCAGGCCTTATAACAGCCGTAAGGCGATTAAGAGCCGGTCCTCCAATAAGGGCCATGCCTCTAATAAGATCCCGGTTTATATCTCATAAATAATCACATCCTACCAGGTATATTTCCGATAAATGTTCCCAGACGTTAAGAGTTAAACTACCATGCTAAATTCGGTTTATGTCAAACGGCGAGGAATTTGTGTTAGTCTCGATCTAAGAGGTTATATAAGGTCATCACATGTATTAGTCAAACCCAAAAATATAATAAGAGTCGGGCCTCCAATAAGTCCCTGGGGTTAAGAGTCCTTACGTGTTGATAATTAAGGGCCCGGGTCCCTATTTGAGGAAATACGGTGTTGAGAATCAACAAGCATTTAATAAAGCATTGCTTTTCTCATCATGATTGATGTTTGGTGAAATGGAAAGTCCATTTAAATAGGATTTTAGCTGGTATCAAGGCTGCTGGAAAAATGTATGACGAAAGACCACAACACTATTTTCATGAATATATTTAACACAATTCTGCTGCTGGTATTATTGCAGGAAGAAATCCTGCAACTTCACTGTGGCTTTGAATTGTGGTGAAACCTCCAAGCATTGGCCAAACATAAGAAAGATTAGGAAAGGTGGAAAGGGAGGTTCGTTCCTTCACTCAATTTTACCTTTGTGAGGTGAGGTGAGTTGGGGTTTAACGCCGCTTTCAAGAGTATTTCACTTATATTGCAGCTGCTAGTATTATGGCAGGGAGAAAGCCCACAACGCCATGTGGCTATGCATTGCGGTGAAACCTGCGAGCATCGGCTGGAACTAGCAAACCATGGGTGATACTTCGCTGAAATTCAGTGTAGCATTGCACCCAAACCTTATTGCGTGTAGAACAGTTCTCAACTGCAGACAATGCGTGCCCCTGGCAGGAGGATTTTACCTCGTATCAAGGCTGCTAGTATAATTAAAAAAAGCCTAGACACCATTGTGGCTACCTTCAACTCTTGGCTTGATCTTGATGTACATGTGTACATGTGTACAAACTTTCAGTGAATTATTGCAGAAACACTAAACCTGTAACTTCTACTCTAAATAAGTTGACCATGTAGATTTCTACTTCAAATAAGTTTAAACCCTGTAGAATTCTACTTAAAATTTAATTCAAACACAATAGAATTCTACTCCAAATATACTCAAACCCCGTAGTACTAAAAATAAAGTTCAAACCATGTAGAACTCTACTCCAAATAAAATCAAACCCTGTAGTACTTAAAATACAGTTCAAACAATGTAGAATTCTACTCCAAATCAATTCAAACCCTGTAGAAGTTACTTAAAATTTAAATCAAACAGTGTAGAATTCTACTCCAAATAAACTCAACCCCTGTAGAATTCTACTCCAAATAAACTCAACCCCTGTAGAATTCTACTCCAAATAAACTCAACCCCTGCAGAATTCTACTCCAAATAAAATTCAACCCTTGTAGAATTCTACTGCAAGAATAGATGGTGGTTTTAATTCATATAGATATCTTGCTCTAAATCTTTGGCATCCAAGCTCTTAAATAATAAGGAATGAATTAAAACGGGACTGTTGTTTAATGTTATTATCTAATATTTCACCAATCTCCGTACTGGTTGCTAAGAGACATCATCTTTTTTCATGATTACTAATATTAAATTATTGCTAGTGGCCATATAAGATTTTACAAACTTCATACTAAAATGTCCAATTAGTCACATATAGTAACCATATACATCTCTAAATGTAATGGGCTGTCCACTGGTGAGATGAGTTGGGGTTTAACGCTGCTCTCAAGAGTATTTCACTTATATCACGGCTGCTAGTATTATGACAGGGAGGAAGCCCCCAAGGCCATGTGGCTATGCATTGCAGTGAAACCTGCGAGCATCGGCTGGAACTAGCGAACCATGGGTGGAACTACGCTGAAATACAGTGTAGCATTGCACCCAAACCTTACTGCGTGTAGAACAGTTCTCTACTGCAGACAAAGTTGCCGTGCCCCTGGCGGGATTCGAACCCCGGACCTCTTGATCCGAAGCCGAACGCTAACCACTGCGCTATCCCGCCCCCAACAACAGTATTGAAGCAGCTTACAAAAATAGCTCGCCCATAACCAGGATTTGAGAATTTACGAGCGACTCTTATTTACCAGGTATCGCGATAACAAAGCGTCTTTTTAACTTAAAACGGTTGATAAGATAGACAAACCCCTCTTTCTCGGACTTTACCAGAGATTGTGGACCCTGAGAGTTGGTTACATCCTTCGGCCCTCTTTCTCTTTCCCTCCGGACCTCAGGATGTAACCTTCTCTCAGGGATCCTCAATCTCTGGTAAGTCCTCGAAATTGAGGTTTCTCCATTACAAAGTCAACCCTAACGTCAACCATCCCAGATCCAAAATCTACAAAGAACATCTCAGACCATGGTTCGACAAATTGCTAAGAGGAGCAAATCCAATCAGATCGTACCCAGGGGGCGTTTACGTGGTTTAACAACAGTAAAATATTCATGACAATTCGATCTTTCTCAGTCCTGTTCTGATTTTAACACGTCACCTCCAGCCCGGATTATATTGAACATCGATACACCTGGCGAAGATTTGGAACTGTTTTTGTGAAGATATCAAGGATTCATAATGATTTTTTTGGTCAAGACTTTATTTACTTTATCTTGAATTTATATGGGACAAAAATAGTTAGGGATATAAATTTTGTTATTTTGAACAATGATCTATTTATTCATTTACATCAATGTGATATTAATCATAAAAATTCCAATATTATTATTTTGTCCAGTATATGACGAGATTTCCTTTTATTTTATTTTTTCTTCTTCCAAACTTCCGTTCTCTGAAATTGTGTTAGAAACAGATCACCATTTTGCAGTCCTTCATTAAAGCAGAGAGTAGAGTGAAGATCACTTGTAGCCTTAATTTGATTAACTTTGGTTACAATTGATTGTTGTCTTGCATACTAGTAAAAGTGTTTTGTGAAACGGCACCAATGCATAACCCTGCCAGACTCCAAACACTTACAATTGATTGAAATGGAGGGACAGCTGTAATTTGTCACTTTCAGAGTAGTTCACATATGTTAGAGCAACCAATTTTAAAGGCGCTGTAGCACATTTTTGCATATTATGTTTGCCATTTATTATCAAAGTTAATACAATTTAATGTAACATTCGAGGTAAGAAACCTCATTAAATCACTCAAAAAGCTGTATCCATTGAACATGTTTTTCCCCAATTGGAAGCAACAATTGTACAGCGACAATTTTTTTGAAGTCCTCAGTGTGAAAGGTAGATTTGTAGGTCTCAAGCGACTTTGAGAGTTCAGACAGCAAGATATTTAAAACTCGATCTGCTCTGAGAGATTAGGTATCGCTACATCAGTTAGATCACTTAACTACCATCGAGCGGGAATTTTAATGTGAATACATTAAAATGGCCGCTCTATCGGAAATGGACTCGCATGTCTTAACCGAACCATGTACATTCGTTTTGGGTTGCAATGTTCTGCATCTTTCGCTATTTGAAAATAAGTTGACTTGCAGGTCATATGAAACTTGTCATTACCTAATCATAGAGCCATAGATTAAGGGTTAACTCCTCAGGGTTCAGGGACGGGTCATGGAGAGACGAACGTGGACTAAGTATTCATGAGACGTGCCAGATGCTGGCTCTGATTGCATTTTAACACTTGCTGTCCCCGGAGTGAATTCTAAATAGATTTGCTCATTCTTGTGGACTAATGTGTTTGATGGCTAATCCATAACATAACAACCTTGGTGACAGATTCCTGCAAGGCTCGGAGACATTCTTCTGACTTCTTATGGGTCTAGAGATCTTTGAGAATGCTTGTTCCTTGATTGTTCTTTTGACTTCTTGACCATTGATGCTGTATTCCAGAACAATCTGAAAATATTTCTTCTCTACACATTTGTATTATATGGTGCTTTAAAAGTTCTGCAATCAAGGTAACATATTCCTGCAAGTCTTAGAGACATTCTTCTGACTTCTTGACCATTGGTGCTATATATCAGAACAATATGAAAAGGTTTTTGTTGTTGTAAAGGATTATGGGTCAAGAAATCTTTGAGAAATGCTAGTTCCGTGATTGAACATTGACGCTTTAAAGGTTCTGCAAGTCTTGGAGAAATGCTTCTGGCTTCTTGACCAAAATCTGTTTTTGTTTTCGGTTTTCTCTATAATATTAAGGAAGATCTGTTTTTGTAGGATTATGGGTCTAGTGATCGTTGAGTGATACATTGACAATTTAAAAGTTCTGCAACCATGGTGATAGCTTCCTGCAAGTCTTGGAGACATGCTTTTGGCTTCTTGACCATTGGTACTGTATTCCCAAACAATCTGTTTTTGTTTTCATTTTTCTCTATAATATTAAGGAAGATCTGTTTATGTAGCATTATTGGTCTAGTGATCTTTGAGTAAAACATTGACACTTTAAAAGTTCTGCAACAAAGGTGAAATATTCCTGCAAGTCTTCGAGACATATGCTTCTGGCTTTTTTACCATTGGCATTACATTTTAGAACAGTCTGTTTTCTATTTTTGTTAAAATAAAGGATTGTTGTTTTCGAGAAATGCTTTTTGGTTGATTATTGTTGCATTAAAGGATCTGCAACCACAACAAGACAAGATTTTGATTTTCTCAATGACATTCTTATATTCATGAAAATCTGAAAATCTAAATATAACTCCCATTTTAATAAGCAAATACATTTGTTTTAAACTATCGATTGCCATGACCATTGGCGCTTTAAAAAATCATGGTGACAAGACACTGTGTAGTCTTTTAGCTTTTTGCTAGCTTTTTAGCTATTTTTACCAAAGAGATCTCACATTCCTATCAAATCTGAAAAACAACTCCTCTTTTCTTGCTCGTTTCATGACATGAGATTTCTTTAGATACAATAAATGCTTTATTTTTGGTTTGGAATTTCTCATTCAAAAGAATTAAAACATATTCGGTTTCTTTGAGTCATGTTCATGAACTGTCATTTAACACAATTACAAGAGCCCCATTTCTTGTAATCTCAAGGACATATTATGTAATAATGAGTATTTCTTATACTGAGCTCACATATCTAAAGGATAGTTTTGAAATCAGAGACATATCTTACCTTGATATATAAAATTATAATTAATTTTGATAAAAATCATAACATTTTTATAAAAATTATTAAAAAATTGATAACAATTATAAAAAAATAATTTAAAAATGATAAAAAAATTTAAAAATGTGATTAAAAAAAACTAAAAATGGATAAAAAAAAATTAAAATTAAAATTGATATATATTATACATTTTTTGATAACAATTATAAAATTTTTGATAACAATTATAACACTTTTTAATAAAAAAAGATAGTAACATTTTTGGTAAATATTATAACATTTTTGATAAGAATTATAACATTTTTGATAAATATAACATTTTTGATAAAAATTATAATTTTGAAAAAAATCTGATTTTTTTTTATAAAGATTTAAAATTTAAAAAATTATAAAAATTTTGATAAAAATAGAGCCATGGGCTCTGTAGCTCATTAGGGTTTATATTGTTTAATGTTGAAGACTGAAATAGATTTTTAGGTCATGGCTTGAGGCCCTTATTTGGGGCACCACAAAGTCACTATATCTACAATTTAGAATCCCCATTGGCTAAAGAGTAAGCACACAATATTACAGCCTTCTAGGTCTCTTTGTTTTGGAGGAGAAGAAGAAAATAGGTTTTTAGGTCATGGCCTGAGAGGCCTTTATATGGGGTCCCAGGGTCACGAAATCTACAATTTAGAATCCCCGTTGGCCAAGGAGTCTTCACACAACTGTTCAGCTCTCTAGACCTTTTGGAAATGCAGAAGAAGATGAAAATAGGTTTTTAAGGATGTGACCCCGGTGACCCCATTTGGGGTCACAGGGTCACGAAATCTACAATTTTGAATCCCCATTGGCCAAGGAGTCTGCAAATAATTTTTCAGCTCTCTGGACCTTTTGGAACTGAAGAAGAAGATATGAGAATAGGTTTTAAAGGATGTGACCCCTGTGACCCCATTTCGGGTCATGGGGTCATAAAATCTACAATTTAGAATCTCCATTGGCCAAGGAGTCTACACACAACTTTTCAGCTCTCTAGACCTTTTGGAACTGGAGAAGAAGATGAAAATAGATTGTTAAGGATGTGACCCTGTGACCCCATTTTGGGTCACGGGGTCAAGAAATCTACAATTTAGAATCCCCATTGGCCAAGGAGTCTGCATATAAAATTTCAGCTCTGTGGAGTCATTGGTTCTGGAGAAGAAATCGAAAAACCGAAAAGTTTACGGACGGACGGACGGACGCTGGACGCCATGCCATAAGCCCATCGGGCCTTTCAGGCCTGATGAGCTTAAAATTATGAAATCTTTGACAAATATTATACTTTACTGTTTCAGAGTAAAAATTTCATTCACTATTGATTAACATAATCAGTTCTGCTTGGCTTAGTAATGGTACAACACATACGATCTGTGTGAATCTTGAAATTTGATATAAAATATTTACCTTTGCCTGAAAAATGGCCAATCCAATACATACTGAAAACTTTGACAGATGATGGTATTACTAAAAGTTCAAATGACTTTTTATAAAAACACTTTTTTTCATCTTTTTCCAAAATGTTTTATTTCACAAAGTTGAAAACATGTGTACTACTTTGGTTATATACTTACCAGTATACCACAAACACTTCTTATACTGCATGAGCTCTTTTTAAAATTTAATTTGCATGTAGTATGTTCCAGTACATTTTGCCTTTTAATTTATAAAACAAGACATAGTCATCAACATCTCCCACCAGACCCAGGAAATTGGAACAAGTGCAATAATTGGAGATGAAATAATTGTGCACTTCTAATTTTCATTCAATCAAGGTATCACACCCTTAAGCCACACAACTGATTTGATCTTAAATAGTTTCTAAGAAAAGCTATCGCCTTTGAAGATATCTTAACGATCAAGGGCAATTACTACGGAAAAAGATAATTATACGTTTCTTATTTTCGAACCTCATCAAGGCATCGATACCCTCAAGCCACACACCAAATCTGGTTATCCTATCTTAGATAGTTTCTGAGAAAAGCTGTCCCCTTGAAGATAACATGTGCAAAAAATACCGAACAAGGGCAATAACTACGGATACAATTATTGCACGCTTTTTATTTTCGAACTCCTTCAAGGTATCTATGCTCTCAAACATAACACCAAATTTGGTTAACCTGTCTAAACGGTTTCTGAGAAAAGCTGTCACCTTTAACTCGGACGGACAGACGGACGGACCTATATCCCCTTGAACTTCATGGCGGGGTGATAATAAATGCCATTTAGATAGTGAACAAATTAATGCTGTTATATTTGGGATCACACAATCTGCAATAGCACAAATTCATTTTGCAGGATTTAAAACCTACACCAGAGTACGGCACAACCGCCAGCACTGACTGTACCAAGAGGTTATCCATTCGGCCACCAGACCTGGACTCTTGATCCAAAGCCAAACGTGCTTACCATCATTATCTCGCCAGTCCTCAAATATTTGATGTTAACAGTTCGACTCTGAAAATTTTGATGAAAGGAATCTCTGAAAATCCCATTTCTCATAGGTTCCTTTTCAATATTTAATAAAATAGTGATATTTTATGACAAAAAAATTTCAGTCTGAGTGAAAGACCATTATTTATATAATACCCTGGTCAAACTATCCCTTCTCTCTCTCTGTTGTTTGATTGACATTGCTAATTGACACCCATCTCATCTCTGAAAACTGATTTTCTGAATTAAAGCTTGTTGTTTTGATAACTCAAAACGTCACTTCTAAAAGCTGACAAATCTTTTGAAAAGCCAACAGATCAAGATGAAATAATTGAAAAGATCTGAAAATGTCTCATAAGAATTTTTTGAAGCTGTCAGATTGGGGAAAAAAAGTTATATGCTTAGTTTCAAAACTGGCATTGCAACATTAAATTGTTGGCATTCTAGTAAACAGTTGGTGGGCGTTATCGTTTTGTTCATAAATACTTTATTGAAAACAAACACATAATTCATAAAACATCACTTTAAAGGTAATTACTAAACGATGGGTCATTTAAATGTAATTGCTATGATCTTTTTGTAATTGTTTCGTTTTTCAGGAAATTACAAACTTTCCAAAATTTCTTATGTAAACAATTACCTGCACCACGCACTGCTGTCAAATATCCATCATATTAGAAAGGTTATGGGGCAAACACTGTACCTGCTTATTATGAATATGTATCTTACCGGTACTTTAGTCTCATAGTCAAATTCCATATCATCCAAAACTCTTTTCTACAGGAGATATCGTTTGTGTGAAATCAAGCATTATCTCTTAGGAAATATTGTTTTGACAGTAGATTTTGCATAATGACATCACAATGCTATGACGTAAAAAGAACTGATGACAAAACAATGCCATGAAGTCATAAAATGATGACATCATAATGCTTTTTATCTCATCAGGTTATAATTCACAATGCTATGACACGAGAAACTGATGACATCAAAATACCATGATGTCAAGTAATAAACCTAATGACAACACAACTAATGACATCATGAAAAAGATGGCATCACCAAAGTGTAATAGCAGTGTTGTGTTCAGAGCCAGACATTTTTTTATTGAAAGTAATCTATGTTTGGACAGTACAGTCCCCTCTTTCCTGCTAATATCTGAAGTCACAATACTGCGTTAAATATATTGATCATGCAATCAAAACTAACGATAAATGGCACTTGGTTAAAACAAAATTTGTCACCAAATAAATAAGGTGAGTTGATGTGGGGTTTAACACGGCTTGCAAGAGTATTTCACTTATATCGCGGCTGCTAGTATTATGGCAGGGAGAAAGCCTGCAACGCCATATGGCTATGTACTGAGGTGAAACCTGCAAGCATCGGCTGGAACTAGCGAACCATGGGTGGTACTATGCTGAAATTCAGTGTAGCATTGCACCCAAACCTTACTGCGTGTAGAACAGTGATCTACTGCAGACTAGGTTGCCGTGCCCCTGGCGGGATTCGAACCCGGACCTCTTGATCCGAACAAACGCGCTAATCACTGCGTATCCCGCCCCCATAAAAGACACAATACTGCTGCATAATCTCTCAAAACTAACAACATAGGCTACTCAGTTAAAGGTATGTCAAAGAACGCTTGAATAGTCAGTTGCTGAAGGGGAAAAACAGAGAAGAGAATGTAGTTGATTACCATGATTACCACTGCTGGTCGTGTCTACATGCGTTATTACCACCATTATCTATTCAATATGCGTAAAAGATAATGCTACCTCGTGATAAAGCATCGGCTCAACAACCTTCCTCGTTATACTCTCGCAGAACATTGGTTCAAAGTCAGATCAAAAAATTTTGTTAAGGGCATTAACACTTTGAAAAAAAATAATGTTTTTGAGGAACATAATGTCTTACAAACACGAATGTAAAACTGTCGTTGCAATGTTGAATTTTATAACAAATCTAAAATTAAAACATAAATGTCATGAACATTTATTTATTAGTTTATAATTTGATTAAAATCAATTTAAAGTCGATTTTGCCAACAGCGCGCGATGAAATCATTTTATACAATAATTGTAAGATAACTAGAAAGTATATATATTTACACATAATTACAGATATCGCTCCCTTCCCCAAATTCCCCTTATAATTAACTAAACTAATTAATTCATTTGCTTCTTGTAATTTTAAACTAGTATGTTTTTACCTGTGTTTTACTTGTAAAAACAGTTATCTTCCTTGACCTTCCCTGGTGCCTTAAAAATTCCCAATCTGCCTACAGGTTAAAACAACATGTTATTTGGTTTTGTGATCTGAAAGTGAGGTTAATGAGAAAACCTATTCTACCTCTGCAGTAATCCCTTCCCCCAACTTACTTTTCACAATTCCCCAAAATACCTTCAAAGTGTTTTATAGTAGTATATAGTTGTCACAAGTTAATTTGTGCTTCTAAGTCTTGTTGTAATGGGTATGGGCAGTGAGCGATCGAGTTATTGTTTAACATGGGGATAAATATACAAATGTGGTGAAGACTAGTGATGTAGTTTTAGAGTTATGCTCCGAAGTTGAACACAAACCCAACCCTATTGCCACAGGATTGACTGATTCTGTTTAATGAGACTCGCCTTTCCAAATGGGAAGAGTGATTGGAAGTTACTGCAGTATATTCTACACATGTACATGTCCAGAGACAGGGGACTTACAGGGAACCGCTGCCATCAACACATGTTGTCACTTGCTTCTCTAGTCGCATGAGGGATATATATATATACACACAGAAAAGGAGAAAACAACAGTATGACATCATGTGTACAATTGGTATGATGTCATGTGTACAATGATATGACGTCATGGATACAATGGTATGACATGTGTACAACAGCATGACATCATATGTGTACAATGGCATGATGTAATGTGTACAACAGTGTGAAGTCCACAATGGTATGACATGCGTATGACATCATGAGTACAATGTTATGACATCATGTGTACAATATGTTATGACATCATGTGCACAATGGTACGACATGTGTACAATGTTATGACATCATGTGCACAATGTTATGACATAATGTATACAATGTATTGACATCATGTGTACAACAGTGTGACATCATGTGCACAATGTTATGACATCATGTGTACAATGTATTGACATCATGTGTACAACAGTGTGACATCTTGTGTACAATGTTATGACATCATGTGTACAACAGTGTGACATCATGTGTACAATGTATTGACATCATGTGTACAACAGTGTGACATCTTGTGTACAATGTATTGACATCATGTGTACAACAGTGTGACATCATGTGTACAATGTTATGACATCATGTGTACAACAGTGTGACATCATGTGTACAATGTTATGATATCATGTGTACAATATTCCGAATGCTGGTCTAATAGTCCATTCTCTCATATCTTCCCACATAAACAGGTTTTCAATAATGATAATGAATAGTGACTTACAAATATTAGTCATTCACCATCAACTAACACAAATTTGAATAACTTTGAAGATTGAATATGGTCAGGGAAAATTGTTTTTAAAATATCTATAAAAAAACTGACATTTTTATTGCAACTTGACAGTTGTAGAAAAAATTACACCTGAAATCTGAGCTCAATTTCTAGATATTTTGAACTTTTAATTAAAATATATGACACAGAACATGAGATTCAACAGAATACAATCTCTTCTATGAATATCTTCCGACTATTCAAGAATTGCCCCAGGCTCTGTTCTAGATGTTATTTACAGAGACACAGTGTTTCAGCTTTCAGGGAAACAAACTCTGATTTTTTTTTAGGTTAAATATATAACTCTTATGCTCGTTACATCCACAATGTTTTATGAGAATTATTCATAATGAGGTTACATGAGCTGGTGTTTTTTCGAGCATTTCACTCAAGAATATTGTATTATTACTGAGTGACTAATGTTATGACGGGGAGAAAGCCTGCAACACCATAGTGGCTATGTATTGCAGTGAAACCTCCAAGCATTGACTGGAATAGTTTGATTTAAAATGAGCATAGGTGAAATAAATCTTGGCAAATAACCCGATCTGAATACTTTAGATTTGTCATAATGAAAACCTTTTGTCAATGGAATTAGAAATTTGTAAATAATACAGTAAGACCTCGTTTTCCTGACCCCATATATCCGGAAACCCAACCATCCGCACAAAAGTATATTTAAAGGGGCAGTAGCACGTTTTTCGCTCAAAAAAGTCGATGAAATGTATTTGAAAAATAATTTCACCAATCGTAAAACACCCTTCTCTCTTCGGAAAATCAAGTTAAAAATGAGTGTACATGGCTCAGTAAGGCCATGGGAATCGTTTTTGTCATTCGAAATAATAAAATGTGTTCACAATAAAATGGCCGCTATGCAATTTCTGCTTTATAAGCAACACCGTTACTATGGATAATTGGTTTGTGTAATAAGATGTTTACCCTCTAAAGTAATTTTAAATGGCACAAATTATCATTATAAATAGGAAATTTTAAAAAAAAAATTCGGCAAAAAACGTGCTACTGCCCCTTTAAAATCTTCTCTATACATTTCTATACAAATGATGATTTGCTTTACCGCACAACTCACTTCCGGATGATTTTCAACAGTAACCAACTAAAGACTGTATAAAGATATAAAGACTGTATTTAAAAAAATTTGAAGCTGAATTTGAAATAGATTGGTTATATGTTGTTGTTGTTATTAATAATTCTATCGGTGCCAATTTCATTATGATGATCGAAGTAAAAAAGATAGATCATAATTGTTTAAAGCTTTTCGTGACTACAATGAAATGCCAGAAGTGATAAAGTATTCATTGAAAATGAAGTTTTAACGCAAAGTTAAACATTTAAAAGAAGAAAAGATTAAAAAAATAAAGCTAATAACAAGGGGAAAAACAAATGTGTTGAATGTTGGACTTTTAAATGACACAAAATCAATAATTACATTCTTAAAAAAATAGTTTCAGTGTCTTGAAGTCTAATTTGTTGGTAATTTAATAATTATAAAGATAAAATGGATCTCTAGATAATCAAGCAATTTAAATGGAAACAATTTTCTCAGTGATGTTGTCCACTGGGAAGGGGGTGAGGTGATTTGGAGTTTAACACCGCTTTCAAGAGTATTTCACCCAAGATCTTGGAGGTGAGGTGACGTGAGGTGATTTTTAGATTAACGCTGCTTTCAAGAGTATTTCACTTATATCACATGTAGCTGCTAGTATGGCAGGGAGAAAGCCTGCATCGCCATGTGGCTATGCATTGCGTTGAAACCTGCGAGCATCGGCTGGAACTAGCGAATCATGGGTGGTACTACGCTGAAATTCAGTGTAGCATTGCACCCAAACCTTACTGCATGTGTCTGCACATGTGTAGCATGGAATGCAACAGTTTTCTACTGAAGACAAAGTTGTCAGATCCTGGCGGGATACGAACCCGGACCCCTTGATCCAAAGCCGAACGCACTAACCACTACGCTATCCCGCCCCCCACTGGGAAGGATGCAAGCAAGGTGAGTTTATGGAGTCACAGAGGTGTATTCTAAAGTAAGTAGAGCTAGGTAATATACATTCTCTTTCCACAGAGGTTACTCCCTTCAGATTTCCAATCCTACCCTCTGTTGTTTTACGCTTGCCATAGAGGGCAGAAATTTGGGAGTGTCCTGATTGGTTGCAATTGAATCTAGTTGTGCAATCAGCGACGCCGTTGTAAAAGTGACATTTGCCAATGACACATCATAATGATAAAATAAACGTAAGACAAATGTTTTCTCGTTTAATGTGTTTTCCTTGAAATATGCTATATTATTTTGTGAAAACTATTGATCATAAACAAGACCAAATCAGAGACAAATACCAAAAATAGTTAAATTGTGTAATTTACATCACACATATATTCGACGGACATATGCTAATGAGCAAGACCCTTAAGAGTAAAATGTCTAGATCTTTGAAGTCACTCGTTCGAAATGGCCACTGAAAGATGAGTTTTCATTGGTTAAGAAGCAGATACAGCTGGATTTTGCTTCTGTTCTCGATTTCAAGCATAAAACAACAGAGGTTAAAATCTGAAGGAAGTAACCTCTGTGGGAAGAGAATGGGTTATATAATGGATTGATTTACAAAACAGTAAGTCCCATATTACACTCAGTTTAAACTAAATTTGTGAGGTCATACTATTGTTCACTCGATCCTAAATCATTTCAGTAATGCAAGGCAAAAAATAACTTCACTAGAAATTTCTTTTGTTTTTAATTCTTAAAGGTGCTGTAGCACACCGTTCTCACGAAAAGGTAAATGATGGCTAGATAATACTCCTCATTCAACAAAGATAGTTCTAAAATGAATGTTCATGGTTCGGTTAAGCCATGCGAGTCCATTTCCCTTCGAGTGGCCATTTTAATGTGTTAATTAATTAATTCACATTAAAATGGCCACTCGAAGGTAGTTCAAGTGATCTGACCGCTGTAGCAATATCTAAACACTCACAGAGTTTGGATAGAATAGTCAACCATCTTGCTGTTGAACTCTCAAATTCGCATGAGACCTACAAATATACCTCTCACACTGATGAGTTTCACACCACTTTCACTTTAGACATTGCATCATTTTCTTTCAAAATTGATAACCGTTTTCGTTTTCGTGGCCATTTTAATGTGTTCAAATGGCTGCTCGAAGGTAATTCAAGTGATCTGACTGATGAGTTTCCTAAAATCTTAATTATGGCACCATGATGGAATTGTCATTCATCTTGCTATCTGAACTTTCAAATTTAGCATAAGACCTACAAATCTACCTCTCACAATGAAGAATTCCACACCACTGTCACTTTATACGTCACACAATGTTTTTCCAGTACAGATAATAATTTTCTATGGATACGGTTTATCGGGTCGTGTAATGGAATGTTTTACAATATTTTATGTAAACTTTAATAATAAATGGCAAATTTGTGAAAACAATTTGCATAAAACATGGTTCAGCACCTTTAAAGTTAATGTTCAATGATGCAGTAGTTCGAGTGAAATTCAAGTAAGTCAATGCCCTCCTATAGCTAACTCCCGACCTTTGGCCCTTGGCTTCATTACTGTTCCAAGGTTGAGCGGATATTAACCTATACGTATTATCGACAGGAGTATCACTAAGTTTGTCTGGCTACTGCATGTTCGTGTGCTAACCTCTTCACACTAGGAGATAAACATGATAACATGTCAGCTGAGATGGGTTTCAACCAATCAGGATTCAAAACTATGATAAAGTGTCTAATTGTTTACGGATTTATAAGATTGAATACCCGTGTACAACAGCACTATTGATATAAAACTGTGAACTACAACGAGCTTTGAGATTAAAGGGGCAGTAGCATGTTTTTTTGCAAATTTTATTTTTTCAAATTTCCCATTTATATTGATAGTTAAAGTCATTTATATTTACATTAGAGAATAAAAAATCTTATTACACAAACCAATTATAAATAGTGGTAATAACGGCGTTGCATATAAAGCAAAAATTGCATGGCGGCCATTTTATTGTGAACACATTTTATTATTTCGAATGACAAAAACGATTCCCATGGCGTGATGGAACCATGAACACTCATTTTTAACTTGATTTTCCGAAGAGAGAAGGATCTTTTACTATTAGTGACAATATTTAAAAAAAATATTTCATCAACATATTTGAGCGAAAAAAATTTGCTACTGCCCCTTTAAGAGCCGAGTCAGAACAAAGAATGATTGATAACGCAGACTTACAAATGCATTATCTCATGCATCTAGTTTATAATAAAAAGCTTCACAGTGATACATAGAAACTAGAGAGGATGAAAATTTGAAAACAAGATTGATGACGCTATCTTATAGGTGTGGTGAGGTGAGTTGGGGTTTAATGCCACTTTCAAGAGTATTTCACTTATATCACGACTGCTAGTTCTACTCCAGGGAGAAAGCCCACAACGTCATATAGCTATGCATTGCGGTGAAACCTGCGAGCAACGGCTGGAACTAAAGAATGATGGGTGGTATCGAGCGCTAGCTCTGATTCAAGCCTAAACAGGAACAGACTGCTTTGAGTTTGATTAAAGTTTTAGGGAAAAAAAACACAAAAAAACGTGAGATTTTATAAAACACTTTATTGTCCTCATATTACAATGTAAATTCGGAAATTTGTTTTGTACCATTGGTACCCGGCAGCCACAATGCAGCGCCAGTTCATGCATCCTTATAATGCTGAGTGCCAAGCAAGGAAGCAAAAACTCCCATCTTTTAACGTTTTTTGGTATGACGCGGCCGGGAATCGAACCCCGACCTTCCGGGTGATGAGCTGACACTCTACCAACTGAGCTACATCAACCTATATTCATGAAATAAGCAGGAAAGCGTGTAGGAATGTACACAAATAGACAAATGAGATCAAACTGAAGTCTTTCCCCTGTCAAAAATTACGAAATAAGAGAATCAATTTGATCCACACAACAAAATATTGAAGCATTTACAAGACCAAAATCCATATATTCGTCCATTAATTCAACATGCAGGTGATGTCTGAATGTGTATCAAAAGTCTACATGTAAATGCTTACATGGCGTGATAAGATACACCAACATGATCAACAGTTTGAATTATATACCATCGTTAACCTAAATGACATATCTACATGTCAGACATACGTGATACGTTAGGAACAAGATGATGGCCATGTTTATCAACATTTCAATGTATATAGTTTCATCTGCTCCTGCATTTCCTCATGTGGTAATTTCAACGAAATTTTTTATTTTTTAAAAACAATTAATTTTATTCATATTCAGCGAATTTTTAATAAGTGATAGAAACACGGAAAAATATTACTGATGAGAGCAGAGTCCGATTTATGATGCGCAGTTGCACAATTCACACTGAATATAATCAAAAAGCTGCTTATAAAAAAAATCGTATGGGGATTATTGCGCATTGGAATTTTATATATTTTATATTATATATATATATATATATATATATATATTTTAAGTACTATTCCACTCCTTTTTTTTCAAAATCCCACCTTTTCTGCACAGAGAAAATAAATCCCCCCCTCCTATATTGGCCACTGATGACACGATGTAAATATGAGTAAATATGACCCAGATGACGATGTCAGATGGTTGACACATCAATGACATCGAAATATCCAGACATCTTTATGGAAATGGTCTCATGGCATGACCAGTTCCAATGTTTCTTTATGTGTTAAGTCAATCAGTGACTTAGTAAGGATTAACAAAGCAATGGGCATCTACATTAGTTGATTGTATCCTACGGTAAGGACCTAGATCAAGAACAATATACCCAGGTGATACCCACAAACACAAGATGATACTCATGATTGCATAAATATTTGCATGTAAATCGTTCCATAGCATGACATGCTCAAGTTATTCTTACAATGTTTAAGTGAATCAATTATTATATATATCACCTGCTACAAGAACATATATATCTGAATGCAAAAATAACATCTTTCCATTTGGGTTTCTTCCAATTAACACACTGCAAAATACTCTACCAACAGTAGAGTCAATATTGACATCAAATAATCAAGGTAAATAAAGCTTGTTTAATCAATCATAATTATCTATATTATACTGTTATAATGAATAAATAACAATCTTCTGTTCAAATCTTTCCTCTTTTTCTGACACAAACAGATCTCCATCCTAATGTAAATGATGTTAAAGAGGTGACATGAGGTCATTTGGGGTTTTAGGTCGCTTTCAAGGGTATTTTACTTTTAACAGGGCTGCAAGTATACAGGAAGAAAGCCCACAACATCAGTGTGGCTATGCATTGCGGTGAAACCTGCGAGCATCGGCTGAAACTAGGGAACCATGGGTGGTACTGCATTGAAATTCAGGATAGCATTGCACCCAAACCTTACTGCATGCAAGTTCTCTAAACCAGAAAGAGCTACTGAGCTTTTAGCGGGATCTGAACCCTGAACCTCTGGATCTGCGCAAACCACAATGTACACAAGATGATACCCGTATTTGCATACATATTTAAATGTAAATACTGTATTAATTTTTCGGAGGGTTGTCCTGGTTGGATTTATTCTCAGGTTATAGCCCACCCCCAATTTTGCCAGATGTTCCATTAATTGTCATACATTACATAAATCTGTAATTTTATTCTAAGTTAAGTGTCAAAAATCTACATAAAACCTATACTGACAGTCTCTGGTATGATTTTTAATCTGAGTTGGGGTCTCTCTCATCTTAAACTATAAAGCCCACCCCCATGTTTTCTAGATGTTTTATTTGCCTGGCCCCCGGTCTTATACCTGAGAGAATACGGTAGTTCCTTAGCATGACATGCTATAGTTGTTCTAACAGAGTTTAAGTGTGTCAATTATTATAGCAGCTGCTACAAGAACTATATCTGAACACTAAAAAACACTTTGCATTTGAATTTCACCTCTTCCTCCAATTAACACACTCCAAAATTCCCACGAATGGGAGAGTCAATATTGATATCAAATGATCAAGATAAGAAAGCTCATTTAATCAATCAACATCATCTGTTATAATACATAAATAACAATCTTCAAATCTTTCCTCTTCCTCTGACACAGGCCGAAGTCCTATTACATACAGCATGTCTAAGATAACACCTTTTGTACCGTAAATCCTTTAATAATCACCTGCGATTATTAATTTCAACACCGATTTGACCCGGCGATTATTCAAGACGATAAATGGAGGCAGGCGATTTCGTTTTCCGAAGCCAAAATATATATGTGAGATTTTCAAAAATCCTAACAAAAACATCATTGCAGTATGTTTTAATTTATGAATATTATCAACAAAGTAAGGTAAACATTGCATATTTATACGCTTATGCCGGAATTACTTTTGACCTTTACTTTATTTACATTTGCTAAATTTAACTCTGCGATTTGAAGGCAGGGGATTATTTATTTCAAAGAGAGCTTAATTAGACCCGGCGATTATTCAAGGCAGGCGATTATTCAAGGATTTACGGTAGTTGCTTTTTCTCCACGAGACACACAGCATGTATCTGAGATAGAGGATAGGTTTAAAACACACAAATCAGTTCTACCTACCTGCAGGATTTGAACACACAGGTGATAAAGACAGCATTGTACTTACCTGGAAAAGAAATAGAGAATAATTAGTCACATGCAGTATATAATCATTGGGATTAACAATTAAGGCTTCGATAATCAGCTTATACTTCATTATCGATAATGTAGATTGAAGCCGTAAATGTTCATGAAAAATATAATTTACTTGAAAATGGAGTTATTACCATGCTGTGGCTATATGTTATCACAAGAGAAAAGCTTGCAACAACATTGTTGCTATTGATTGTGGTGAAACCTGCATGCATAAATAGAGCATGTAGTATTGCAGTTCTTTACAGCAGATGAAGTTGCTAGGGGTGTAACAATAGATCGAACTATTGATTTATCGCAATAGTTACTGTGTCAATAGTACTTTATCGATAGTAACTTTTTAAAAAACGATCACTGGCATCGATAGTATGGCTAACTATCGATAGTTTCAATAGTTTATTCAATCCAGTTGTTTAGATATTTTAGATTCCAAAAATCCTGGATCACTCCAAACAGATCAAGGACAGTAACAACAAAGATGTAAGAGTTATCATTCTTGTTGCTTTGCACTAAATTCTGTCATTTTTTAAGAGAGTTCAAAATTAAGAAAATAAAACACAGTTTATTCCAGAATTTGTTCCTTTTTGTTTATTGATAAACTATCGCACAATAGACTATCGCTATCGCAATAGTTAGTCACAATAGCTAGACTATCACTATCACAATAGTTGGTAACAACAGACTATCACTATTGCAATAGTCCCTCTGGGTCAATAGTCACCCCTAGAAGTCAGTTGCTTATATAAACAGCAATATTAAACAAGTGTAATATCATAACATCAAACTCACTCGCTTGTTAATACCAATTCAAGTTGTTAATTCATTTAATAAAAATGGTATCAAATGGAAGGATGTTTCCTCTATTTAGTTGTACATTGTAGCAAAGTTAGAATTAAACCCTTTCATCAATGACAGGTCTTCTGGGGTTTCATTGTGCAACAATAAATAAAGGGCTTATAGTACTACTAACTTCAATCAATGCCATAGCCTTTTATGTATATGAAATATATCTATGAAATGAGAACTTTAGGGCTTAATGGTAAACTTGGGTGTTTGAAAGTACATGGACGCTTAATGAAATTTCTCTCAGACTGTTCTGAGGAATTAAAGGGGTAGTAGCATGTTTTTTCGCTCAAATAAGTTGATGAAATGTATTTGAAAAATAATGTCACTAACAGTAAAACACCCTTCTCTCTTCGGAATATCAAATTGAAAAATGAGTGTACATGGTTAGGTAAAGGCATGGGAATCATTTTTGTAATTCACATTAAAATGGTCGCCATTCAATTTTTTCTTTATACATAACATTATTATTACCACTACGGATAACTTGTTTGTGTAAAAAGATGTTTTACCCTCTCAAGTAAATTTTAATGACATAAACTATCATTATAAATGGGAAATTTGAAAGAAAAAAAATTGCAAAAAACGTGCTTCAGCCCCTTTAAAGTTACAAAGTATATTATTGCCTCTACGAGGATAAAATTTCCCTATGGGGTTGTCTCTCCACACGATCTGACGTTGTTACACAAAGGTTCCTTTTCCTATGCCAGTTTTGTGAATAGACCAATTACATCATAGCTTTTTCAGCATTTATTTGGAATCATTCATGACACATTCTAAATGTTATAAACAGAGACAAGTGTTTTCCATTAACATGGCAATGTCCCCCCATTGCTAATATTGTGTTAAGTAAGACACGTACATCAAAAGGAGCTACTTCATATATTGCATTACTGGTAAAAAGTGTCATGATGATCATCAAATTTGAAGACATTGGGTGTTACGGTTCATAAATTATAGCGTTATCAAAGGTGGTTAAAATGTTGTAGTGACCTTGAAAATACGGTCAAGGTCATCAAAATCAACTGTCTGCATCATCCCCCAAAATAAGCTGACACCAAATTTGAAACCTTTGGATGTGACGCTTCATGAGAAAAGTAGGAAGTACAGACGAACGTACGGACGTCGCTGAATACAAAGTCCCCTGTTCTGCGTTGCAACAGGGACAACAAAATGATTTTTCTCTTGATGTATTTAATTGTTCCTTTTACCAACGGTTTTTGTTGGAAGGATTGTGATTGGTTGATTATAGAGCATGCAACCCTGTAAAGCATCCTCAGATCCTATGGAGAGTAACCGTCGAGAGTTAATATTTCAATGGAGGCAATATTTTTATTCCTTGTAACAGACATTAAAAATATAAGCATTTATTACCCATAAGGTTGACAATAACGGAGTTAATATTATTGATATGAGCACATGTGCACATATCACGTTTGCCTAGCAACGATTGTTTCACCGCGGCTTCCCGTATTCTGTCGTCTGTGACGTCATAAAACGATTGATCGTGACGTCACTGTTGCTTGCCGTCGCAAGAGAAGTGGGCCACTTTCTGACTTTTTTAAACAGGAATCACATGGAATAGAACGGGTATAATAAAGAAATTATTACACTCGAAAGTGTGTCATATGACTTTTACGAAACTCGTGCGAATTTGTGTATAACCCTCGCTCTCGCTCGGGCAATACAAAAATTCACACTCATTTCGTAAAAGTCATATGACACACTTCCTCGGGCAATAATCTCTATATATACTCTGATTAATGAGTTTTGCTTTGGTAGACTTTTCAAACAGCAGTATTTTGTTTTTGAAAATCTTTTGTTTTTCGTAAGATTACGTAAGTCCTTTCTCTGAATTAACAATTATGGCTCCGCATCTAATGGTGTGTTACGAAATGGGAGAATTGCACAGAAAATGCTGCAATTTGGTGGTAAGGATTAATTTGTTTCTTGACAAATAAAAACATTTGACATGACAGAAGAGATATACAACAGCCACTGTTATGTGTGCAGTGACCTGCCTCCGCTTACAAACACTTGTCAAGATCCCAAGCATGTTAATAAATTAATTACATAAAGAATTTCTGCGTGGCCTAATTCTAGAAACAATGAAGTCAGTTGATTTCTTTCATTTTATAGTTGTGCAGGTGAAAGAGTGTATGACACTGACTTTGCACAATTGATGCATTAGAGACAAATATTATGGATAACAACTTCTTTATTTGTTTCACACGACGTTTCTGGGCTACTTCTTGCCCCTTCTTCAGGTGGATACTGAACATGGTGGTTGGTCAGTGGCGTAGGAACGGTTTTTGGGGTGGGGGGGCCCAATTTTTTTTCTTGAGAGCGGGGGGTGGATCGAGCTTGGGTCAGAATACCCCGTCTGTGTTGATTGGTTTGGGTTGGGGGGGGGGAGCGAATTAGCTTCTCAGGATGACGGGGGGGGGGGGGGGGGGGTCTTACTCATTTTGGATGGGGTTTAAAGCGTGTTTCACTGATTATTTAAATTTACAATCACGTGACCTTACTTTGGGGCCAAAAAAAGTCACGTGACCTTACTTTGGGGCCAAAAAACGTGACCTTACTTTGGGGCCAAAAAAGTCACGTGACCTTACTTTGGGGCCAAAAAAAGTCACGTCACCTTGCTTTGGAAGCCAAAAATGTCACGTGACCTTGCTTTTGAGGCCAAAAAAAGTCACTTGACACAGGTGTGGCTGTAAAAAATCGATTTTATGTCAAGAAAATACACCAAATTGTACCTAGATCAAATCAGAAATGAACATTTGAAAATGTGTTTGAACTGAAACATGCACCTGAATAGAATAAGCACCGTTAACACATTTTTAAAGGCGGAAATTTAAAAAAAATATAATAGAAATCATTCATTTCGAGAGAAAGGACAGTATGTCCTAGCTGTGAAAGGGACAGAGACCTATACTCGAGAGATAGTTGAAAGTTAGCATGTATCATATTCCTAGTTCTTTTGTTCTTAATATTTCGGATAATAATCATTACAAATGTTTAATCTGCATATGCTGCGTTTACACTAGGCCACGATTAGTCCATAATCGCAACAATTTGGAATTTTTGAGTGCGTGTGTTAGGGTACTCAGGACCATATAGTTGTAATTGCAAGGGATATGTATGAGCTTCAATATTTGCAAACAAGACAACGGAAGTCACGATAAAATGGAAATAAAATAGGATTGAAATAAAGTCGACAAGTTTTACTTGTTCCAGAAACGGAGAAAGAACATTCATATCTCAGTTCGATCAGAATTAATCCTGAAATAGCATCCAAAATGACATATTGTTTGAAAAATTACAATTCATAATCCAAGAGACCAATACAAAGACTTTTCATTCTGTAGAAGGTCATAAAACCATGACACCCAAAAGTTACCAAATCTATTAATTATAATCCCCACTTGCCAAGGTGCCTGTACACAGAACTTCAACTTTCTAGAGTTACTGGTTCTGGAGAAAAAGACAAATATAGTCCTTGAGTTTGTGGCCCCTGAGGACCTTATTAGGGATCAATAGGTCACCAAACATATGAATCAGAATCTCCGCTTGCCAAGCTAACTGTACTAATGATTCCAGTTCTCTGGAATCAGTGGTTCTGGAGAAAAAGACGAAAATAGGTTTTAATGCTGTGGTTCCTTGGGCCCTTATTAATCAAGATATCCATGATCTAAGGAGTGACAGTAGGAGTATGTACACGAGATGCCAACTGTCTGTAGTCACTACAGAGCTGGTTCTAGAGAAGAAAGACGAAATATGTTTTTGAGGTCAGGTCTGATGAGCTAAAAACGTTTTCAGGAGTGGCCAATGTTGCCCTTACTAGGGGTCACATGGTCACCAAATGTACAATTTCAATCCCAAATGTCTTAGGAGTCGATATTTCAACTTTTTAGCTCTTACTTCTGGAGAAAAAGCCTAAAATAGGTTTTTTGGGCCATGGCATCTGAGGACCACCAGGGCCACAAACTCGGCAATTTAAGATCCCCATTTTCCGATTTTTGAAACGTATTAAAAACGTATCAAAGCACCCTCCTCCCACCAAACACAGCTATAGGAACAACATTCTTTTCAATTTCGTCTGAAAATTGGGGTTGCCATGTCGTATTTTCACTAGAAGATGCTGTAGGATCAAAATTTTCATCCATATTAGTGTTAAAAATAGGGTGAGGACTCGTCATATTATCTGTTTCTGAAAAAATAGTATGAGAAAAGAAATTTTCTTCAAAATTGACACAAACTTTTTGCTCCTAGAAGGCGCTATTGAACTTTTTTCGTGGGTGAAAAGTGGGGGGGCTGTGCCCCCCCAGGTTCAGAAGTGGGGGGGCCCGGCCCCCCCTGGGCCCCCCCTGTTCCTACGCCTATGTTGGTACATTATATATAAGTAGGTGAACAGGAAGCCAGAGAAGCAACTAATTATATACAAGCAGATACAGTAGTAATTAGGTTAGATGGGATAACAGAGAATATACAATGAGTGAATATGTACTGAAACTGAAACGTTTATACAGCAGAGTGGTCTAATGTTTACCTTCAGAAATGAAAATCTAAGCAAAAATATAAAAAAAAGTTTTAATTAGAATATAAAAAGGAACCAGTGAGAATGATTTCACTTTTTACTTCGCCGAAGGTATTTCAGTAGTCCAGCATTTTAAGAGTTAAAATTTAAATTTCCTGATATTCAGCTCTACACGAAAGAATATATACTGAACATTTAGGTGGTGAACGACTTTCTGAAACCCTTTTGTGTAACTTCACACAATTTATTACTGGCAAAAGATGTGCATATGTTTGTTTATTGAAATGTACCCATTACCCAGCTTGAAGCTAATCCATGTTGTAAGGGGTGACAGGATACATACATCAGGTTGGAAAAAGTCATTGCCATTTTTATCACGTCCTGTTTTATTCAACGTTATGCAAAATTTGCTGACACTGCATTTTTTTTTACTTGTGATGAAATAGAAACAGCGGCTGCTCAGAACTTAAAAAATGTGCTTCATGCACTTGCTCCTTTCCTTTAAAGGAGCAGTAGCACGTTTTTTCGCTCAAATAAGTTGATAATGAATAATGAAAAATAAATGTCACTAATAGTAAAACATCCTTCTCTCTTCGGAGAATCAAGTTAAAAAATTAGTGTATATGGTTCCGTAAAGCCATGGGAATAGTTTTTGTCATTCGAAATAATAAAATGTGTTCACAATAAAATGGCCGCCATGTATTTTTTGCGTTATACGCAACACCGTTTTTACCACAGTGGAACATTGGTTTGTGTAATAAGATGTTTTACCCTCTAAAGTAAATATAAATGACATAAACTATCATTATAAATGCGAAATTTGAAAAAATAAAATTTGCAAAAAACGTGCTACTGCCCCTTTAATGATTTTCAAAAACATCTAGTCAGAGAAAAATGTTGAATATATTAGATGCATGCTAGGGCTGGAAAACATTGAGTAAATCAATATTTCAATGACCTAAATCTTAAACCTTAAAGGTACATCCATTGAGTTGATGGGGGTCATATATTCCAAACGTTATAAATGGTGTTACTGTATCGAGAAGTACTGACTGTTACCGAAAACCACCATTTTGATGATAGTCAACTTAGTATATTGAAGATATGAAGGTAAATGTAGTGATTTTCTATCGAAAACCGGACAATACATCACGATTGACACACACTAATGAGTCAAACGTAATTTTGGAATCTTATTTAAAACAGACAAAATAACAAATTTGGGTTGATAATGTTTAATGGATAATATAACTATTGTGCGTGTTAATGTGAAGTGCAGTTTCGGTTTCTGCATATGCAGAATGATTTACTCGATTTTAATTGGAAAAAAGTAATTATGAAATGTTTGGCGATTGGGGATGAATATGCAAGCTGAGTGAATTGGTTTGTATTGTAAACAGCACATATGGTGAGTTGGAGCGTATTTAAGCCAAATAAAATTTTATGAAACACAATGGATGCACCTTTAAAGAACAGTCCTCTACACCACATTTGACTTAATAATAAATAATAATAATAAGTCTTCTTGTATTGCGCCGATAATCCAATCAGCAAGTGGTTGCTCTAGGCGCTACAATATGTACGGAGCTCATGATATTTTCGGAAGAGGAATGTCTTAATCTGGCTTTGAAAGGTAATGAGGGTAGAACAGTTCTTTATAGGGAGTGGCAGACAGTTCCAGGTTGTGGCAGCAGTGAATGCAAATCTTCTGTGTCCAAAAGATTTCAGACGAACAGATGGTAGAGCTAACTGGTGGCTGTGTGTTGATCGTAGCGATCTGGTTGGGACATATTCCTTGATCAGACTGGCCAGGTATGTCGGAGCAGAGCCATTCAAACACTTGAATGTGAGGCAGAGGATTTTGTACTCACAAAGCTGTTGGCAAAACATAACATTGATAAGGCCACACTTTTTATATATTTTATATTATATCTAATATTTTACTTTTTACAGATTTGTTTAGCTAAAGACTTGAGTTAGATAAAATGGCTCGTTTTAAATTTGTACTTCCATTGTGAGGGGGGAAAAAACAACAGCATTGTTTTTTTATTCTTGAAATTTGTTAACCACTTTTTCCATTGTAATTCTTAAAAGTTACAGTCTGTTCTTGAAGTTTTTTCCGATAATTAGGTCTTCACGACGTATGTCTGGAAGACCTATTGTTATCACTTCAGCATTTTTTAACACTTTCTTGTGTTCACAATTCTGAAGTACCGGTTAAACTGATTTGCATGAAATTTTCTGGATTAATAGAATATATAGAGGATATCTGTTTTTTCTTGACTAATACCATGTTCATTGCATCAAGTGAGGTAGAAAGTTTATATTAAATATATTAATTTTTAACTTTTCTACCTCACGAGATGAGATAAACATGGTATTTGTCAAGAATTGACGGCTATTCTATTTATTATATCATGTACGTGCGTGCAACGTTATCCTTGTAATTATGTCCGAAATGGGGTCGTTTTTACGCCGAGCGGCCCCTAGGAACAGCCTGTCACCATAGCAACACTGTGACGACATAAGCCAATTCGCTGTGTCACATCATTGTTTTATTACGTCAAATTATATCAGTCACTGGTGGCATTGAAAATAAAAGTTATTTTCACTGTAGCTTGATAGAAAGTTTATTTCACTGATAAATCCTGGTATTTCATTGCTCGTCATATAATAAACCGAGATCTCGTTCTGTACAAAGTCACATTTTCTAATTTCAACCTAGTTCAAGAGTTATCTCCCTTAGGGATATAGCTCGTGGGTAACAAATATAATAAACTTATGGCAAAATTACTCATTGCAATCTATTTCCCATTACAAGCTTGATTTATATATATTCCACTTCAGATCAGTATCATATAAAGTTGATAGGCAGAAAATGGACACATTTCAACGAGGCACAGAACGCACATTTCAAGGCTGACAGCTCATACAACATGCTTCCTGCACCTAGAGTGTGTGTGTGCAGACTGCCCCATCTCATCTCCAACATCAGTGACAGGATCAAACTAAAAATGCTTGCTTGCTTCGCTGAGTGGAGTGGAGTCATTTAGATTCTTAGAGATCATATTATGATCCTATCAAGATCATCTATGCCTTGAATTTAGCGAAACGCTTGCTTTTGGTTATTCTGAAATTCCTGTGGGTGTCTTTCCCATTTCAACTATTGTTTGTAAATGTGTATGAAGTCTTTTTCTGTCCTTGTACTCTGAGGTCCTCTTTTTTTCTATTTCATGACATTCAATTTTTATCAAAAGTGTTATTATTTTTTATTAAAAAAGTGTTATAATTGTCATCAAAAATGTTATAATTGTTATCAAAAATGTTAATTTTGTTTATCAAATTTAAAAAAAAAAAATTTCATCCATTTAAAAAAAAAATGTATCAATTTTTTTTATAATTTTTATCAATTTTTTAAATAATTTGTATCACTTTTTTTAATTAATTTTTATAAATTTTTTAAAAATATTTTTATCAATTTTTTTTTATAATTTTTATAAAAAAAAATGTTATAATTTCTATCAAAATTAATTATAATTTTATATATCAAGGTAAGATATGTCTCTGATTTCAAAACTATCCTTTAGCACTATGTGAGCTCAATTAATAATCTGTTTCATCTGTCTGATGAAAGTTTTCTAATGATGTAAAACTCGATAAACACGTGCTTCATTTTCAGTTTCCTACTGCAAACGTAAAGGAGAAGAGGGGAGGGTTTCTGGATGAATGCTAGGCCGAAAAGGGTTTGTGGGGTGAAGCAAGATGTCTTGAAGAACTACAGTACTGTCGCAGCAATCCTAGTTTGTGTCATTGTTTATAACCCTCCATCCTCGGCTGCCCATGGTTTTATATATGCTCCGTTTCTCTCCACTATATCACCCATGGGAAACTCTGTCAGCGAAATCTGTACTCAAATTACCCGCCCTTGGCCGGCGTGACGAGGTTAGTAACCAAAGAAAATACTCAATACGATAAGACGGAAATGGTCAAGGGAGATAACCGGTGATGGATGGCTAACAAAATGACCTGGCGTGCTTTGCAACGAAGTGATATGAATTGTCATTGGCTCGCAGGTCCAAGCTGCGTAGCGGTTTCATTGGCTCACACCGGCCAAGGGCGGGTAATTTTAGTACAGATTTCTCAGATGAAATTTCCCATGGGTGATATAGTGAAGAGAAACGGAGCATATATAAAACCCTGGGTAACCAAGGATGATAACCCTCATACCTGCATGAATATCGTTTTATCCCTTGCTTTTACTCAGAAAATCTGATTTTTAAGGCAGAAATGTTGTAAACATAATAGCATATTTTGAAATTATTTCCCGAGGAAGTGTGTCATTTGACATATATGAAATGAGCGTGAATTTTTGCTTTGCCCGAGCGAGAGTCAGAGTTAAATAAAACAAATTTGCACAAGTTTCGTAAAAGTCATATGACACACTTTCGAGTGTAATAATTTCTTTATTGGCCGTTCTATTTCATTTGATTCACGTAAAAATAGCCAGGAAACGGCCCACTTCTCTTGCAACGTCAAGCTACAGTGACGTCACGAACAATCGTTTTAGGACAGATGACAAAATATGTGAAGTCGCGGCAAAACAATTAATGGTTGCTAGGCAAATGTGAAATGTGCACGTGCTGATATCAATACTATTAACTCTGTTAATTTCAACCATATGGGTAATAAACTCTATTTAGCCAGGGCACTACTATTTATCTGTTGAATCCTGTTATCTGGCCCCTCGGGAATGGTTGGATTCAGCAGGTAGATGTAGATGCCAATGTCTGCAACAAACCGACTGTACAAGATCATATAAATGTTGATAAATATTTCAAGACCCGAAATTTTTTTTTTTAAAGGGACACTACGTTGAGGATAAAACTGAGATCACTTATCTACCTATGCTGATTAACGTGCATGTCTGCTAACCAGTTCACATACATTAGTTTTTATTACTAATTTCTTGAATTGGCTTAATTTTGGGGTCTTTGACTCTTTACCAGACACATTAATCAGCATAGGTAGATACATCTGATTTCAAATTTTCCTCGACGCAGTGTCCCTTTCATAAAGATTTTTATTAACCATATGGTTGAAAATAACAGAGTTAATATTTTTCGATACGAGCACATGTGCACATATCACTTTTGCCTAGCAACCATTGTTTCACCCCGACTTACCGTATTTCGTCATCTGTGACGTCATAAAACGATTGTTCGTGACGTCACTGTAGCTTGCCGTCGCAATGGAAGTGAGCCGTTTCCTGGCTATTTTTACACGAATGAAATGGAATAGAATGGGTAATAAAGAAATTATTACACTCGAAAGTGTGCCATATGACTTTTACGAAACTTGTGCAAATTTATGTATAACCCTCGCTCGGCCAATAAAAAAATTCACACTCGTTTCATAAACGTTGATGGCACACTTTCGAGTGTAATAATTTCTTTATTACCCATTCTATTCCATATGCCACAAACCAACTGTACAAGATCATATAAATGTTAATATTCCATACAGACCCAACAGAGAAATTTGTGCATAAATATTTATTTTATACACCTTTCTTCATCAATTTTCATCCTGCCACAAATATCCGATTTGACACTGCCACAAACCAACTGTACAAGATCATATAAACGTTGATAAATATTTCCCACAGACCCAACAGAGAAATTTGTGAATAAAGATTTATCTTATACACCTTTCTTCATCAATTTTCATCCTGCCACAAATATCCAATTTGACACACAGCCAGAAACTGACTGCATCAGACTATAAACACATTTATACCGAAAATCCTTTCACACAGGTTATATACATCATGATAATTTCATAGAGACTCTGGGCTAAATTCTTTTTATGAATAAAATCTGTCTGATACACCTTTCTGCATTAATCTAATCCTGCCTCAAACATCCAATTTGACATTTGCCATTATCAGATTATACAACATTACACATATATTGATAATGATTTTACATAAACTCTTAACAGATCTTTTGATATATATATAGAACTCAGTCTCAACATACAATATATATAAAATAATAAGTAATAAAAGACTTGATGAATTGAAGATTTTTTTTACGCTTAAGGGAATATCCAAAAACTTTAATTGAAGATGGTATTAAAAAGGCTTTGGAATTGAACAGACTTGACCTTTTAACAGTGAGGAAACACAACAATGAAGAAAAAGTTCTTGCTTTTGTGTCAACATATAACCCCCGAAATCCTAATATCTATCAAAATATCCAATCAAATATGTGTATCCTTGATCATGATGTGAAAATGAAATCAATTTTGGAGTCAAGAAGAATTATAAACAGTAAACGGCAAAGTAAAAACTTAAAAAGCATTCTAACAAAAGCTAAATATGTTTTGATTGTACAAAATATTTCCATTCCGACTGTGAGAAATGTGTTTGTGTGGTAATATATATGTGTGTTACAAGTGCGTCATTAACTGATGCAACATGAAGTAATTCACAAGGAGCGGTATCAACATAAGCTTTTCAAGCTTGTTTACCAATCCGGTTCCTTTTCTTTTGGAAATAAATATGTTTAAACCAAGTAATTCACACAACCTAATTATTATATTCAAGTTAGGCTTTGAATGCCTAAAATTATATATATGTGATATATACATATACAGTCAAGCCGCGATAATCCGGCCACCGATAATCCAAATCTCGCAGTTTCCGAATGGTAGGAAGATGTACGGTAACCAAACTAATCTCTTTAGTAGTCCTCAGTACTCAGTAGTCCCAACATTTCACTATCCGAACGTTTTTGATGAAAAACGGAAGCGTTCGGATTATCGAGGCCTGACTGTATTATGATAATATATCTGTGTGCGAATGCCCCATTCCCTGATAACATGAAGTAATTCACACAACCTAATTATATTTCCTATACCTTAAGATATTAATCAGTGTGGATGGAATCAAAAGGCCATTATTTTCTGCCTATCTGATAATGTGTCATTACTTGGAGTAGGCTAGTGTCGCACTGGACTAACTTACTCTGTGGTCGAGGTCTGAGATACTAACAGCATCACTGCAGTAGACAGGTTGCCATAAATGAGTTAGACGACAGCTTCCGATGCAAATTTACCTCCCAATTTGGATGATATCGGATTAAAACCGTCGACAGTTTGTCGGGGATGTACAACTCGATGTGAAGTATACCGCAGAAATGAAATATGAGAGTAAATTAAATAAAGATGTTGCATATACAGTATCGTTGTTCAGAACTCATTCTTGGCCTAGCGTTGTAAGAAAATTTGACAATAACTGAAAATACACGCTTTGCGGTTTGGTAGATATTTTTCAACCCTTAATCTGATAATTCTTGTACAGCTAGATTTGTCTCAAGAAGGAGTTCTGGGTTTTTTCCTAGAGGGGGTCCTGGGGTTGTTCCTAGAGGGGTTCTTTGGGGATATTTTTGTAAGGGGTCGTTGGGATTGTTAACAGAAGGGCGTCCTGGGGGTTGGTTCTTCATTCACATTCATCCTTTGCGAAGCTAGTATGTGGCGGGGTAGGATAATATATTTGGGAGTAAATGGAACTAAACACATTATCGGTTGAAGAGTTAATTATTTGCAAATGAAAAAAAATAGAATATCATAAATTAACACTAATCTTTGAGGAATTGCCGACATGAATGATATTGATCAAAGATCTAATGCAAATGAAATTTAAGAAGTTTTGGATTGATGAATTTTAATGTTCATTCATAGAGCAGCATATTTCAGAAATGACAGAAAATTAGATAGCAAATGAAATTAGATATGGTAAAGGAAAAATAGAGCCATGGGCTCTGTAGCTCATCAAGATTTCATTGATTATTATCTAAGGTTGACTATCTAAGTTATATCAAGTAATACATTGTTATCAAGAAAAAAATAGGTTTTTTAGACCATGACTCCTGTGACCCAACTTTGGAGTCACAGGGTCACCAATCCTACAATTACAATTTCACCTTTCTACAGCTTTACGTACTTAAGATAAAGATGAAAATATTTGGGTCATGACCAGTGACCTAGATTGGGGTCACAGGGTCACAAAATCTACAATTTTGAATCCCCATTGGACAAGGAGTCTGCACACAACTTTTCAGCTCTCTAGACTTTTTGGAACTGGAGAAGAAGATAAAAATAGGTTTTTAAGGATGTGACCCCTGTGACCCCATTTGGGGTCATGGGGTCACGGAATCTACAAGTTAGTATCCCCATTGGCCAAGGAGTCTGTACACAACTTTTCAGCTCTCTAGACCTTTTGGAACTGGAAAAGAAGATGAAAATAGGTTTTTAAGGATGTGACCCCTGTGACCCCATTTGAGGTCACAGGGTCACGAAATCTACAATTTAGAATCCCCATTGGCCAAGGAGTCTGCACACAACTTTTCAGCTCTCTTGACCTTTGGAACTGGAGAAGAAGATGAAAATAGGTTTTTAAGGATGTGACCCCAGTGACCCCATTTAGGGTCATGGGGTCACAAAATCTACAATTTAGAATCCCCATTGACCAAGAGTCTGCACACAACTATTCAACTCTCTTGACTTTTTGGAACTGGAGAAGAAGATGAAAAAAGGTTTTTAAGGATATGACCCCTGTGACCCCATTTGGGGTCAAGGGGTCACGAAATCTACAATTTAGAATCCCCATTGGCCAAGGAGTCTGCACACAACTTTTCAGCTCTCTAGACCTTTTGGAACCGGAGAAGAAGATGAAAATAGGTTTTTAAGGATGTGACCCCTGTGACCCCATTTGGGGTCATGGGGTCACGAAATGTACAATTTAGTATCCCCATTGGCCAAGGAGTCTGCACACAACTTTTCAGCTCTCTTGACCTTTTGGAACCGGAGAAGAAGATGAAAATAGGTTTTTAAGGATGTGACCCCTGTGACCCCATTTGGGGTCATGGGGTCACAGAATGTACAATTAAGTATCCCCATTGGCCAAGGAGTCTGTACACAACTTTTCAGCTCTCTAGACCTTTTGGAACTGGAGAAGAAGATGTAAATAGGTTTTTAAGGCTGTGACCCCGGTAACCCCATTTGGGGTCATGGGGTCACGAAATCTACAATTTAGTATCCCCATTGGCCAAGGAGTCTGTACACAACTTTTCAGCTCTCTAGACCTTTTGGAACTGCAGAAGAAGATGAAAATAGGTTTTCAAGGATGTGACCCCTGTGACCCCATTTGGGGTCATGGGGTCACGAAATCTACAATTTAGAATCCCCATTGGCCAAGGAGTCTGTACACAACTTTTCAGCTCTCTTGACCTTTTGGAACTGGAGAAGAAGATGAAAATAGGTTTTTAAGGATGTGACCCCTGTGACCCCATTTGGGGTCACGGGGTCACGAAATCTACAATTTAGAATCCCCATTGGCCAAGGAGTCTGCACATAAAATTTTAGCTCTGTGGAGTCATTGGTTCTGGAGATGAAGTCGAAAATGTGCAAAGTTTACGGACGGATGGACGGATGGACGGACGGATGGACGGACGGACGCCGGACGCCATGCCATGCCATAAGCCCATCGGGCCTTTCAGGCCTGATGAGCTAAAAATGACAAGATATTCTTGACTCCATTCTGTGAGATTGTGTCTAATCATATTGAATTGAAATCAATGCTTGACCTATATTTCTCTCGTACTAATTCACTAAATTTCATTATACTCGTGAAAATGACCCATTTTTCTGAAGATACTAATTTACTAAATGTCAATATACTCGTGAAGTGAAAATTAATCCCTGCAAATCATATTACGCTGAATCATAGTGATAGGAAAACTGATCCTTGACCCCCTACCAATAGGATTAAATTCTTATTTTTATATGCAACACAACTTTTCACTATAAGATCTAAACATGTCAAGTTAACCTTAAAACTGAAATCTATCTTTTGATCTCATTTGCTTGACACTATCACTTGACCAATCATAATTTTAATTTTGGGGAATTTAACAATAATTATTGAAAATAGTCAAAATGTTGAAGATCTGAAATGTTCAAAGGTGAAGTCAGGGGTTTAGATCCCCCCCCCCCCTTGAAAATAAAGCGCTATCCCTGTAACATCTGCTCTGCGTTTTTGTTTATTATACGGTTAATCATACGGCTTGTTACATGCTTGGTCTTGATATGGTATGGCAACATCGTGTAGCGTGAGATAATCATACGTATAACAGCGGTAACATAATGGGGCTCGGACAATTTAATGAAATTGTTAATTCAACAAGGCTTAAAGTTAACTCTGACATAAATGATTATGAAAGAGTAAAATATTTAATTCATTAGCAATAACCCAAAATATTAACCATGCAACTAATATTGTTCTATTTAACACAAACATGTGATACATGCATACAAAGAAATAATATTCTTGTGAGTTTAGGTGAGTTAGGGTTTAACGCCGCTGCTAGTATTATGGCAGGGAGAAATCCTGCAATGCCATGTGGCTATGCTTTGCGGTGAAATCTGCGAGCATCGGCTGGAACTAGTGAACCATGGGTGGTACTACGCTGAAATTCAGTGCAGCATTGCACCCAAACATTACTGCATGTAATACAGTTCTCTACTGCAGAGAAAGTTGCCGTGCCCCTGGCTGGATTCGAACCCCAGACCTCTTGATCCGAAAGCTGAACGTGCTAACCACTGCGCTATCCCGCCCCCTGTTTTGTGTGAATCAAAAGGTCAATATCCACACCTGTTTGTGATAATAGATATACAAACTTGAGGAGTCACAAAAAATGTGGTTTTAAGTGCCACAAGAAAATGCCAGCAATTTCACAAGTTAAAGATGTTGATCCTAAATACAGTTATTTTCCTGGTTTGTCCTAACAGAAGAGTTTGCCTATGCCTGTAGTTTGGCACTGGTTAAAGGCGCTGTAGCACGTTTTTTGCAAAATTTAATTTTTCAATTTTCCATTTATAATGATAGTTTATGTCATTTAAATTAACTTTAGAGGGTAAAACATCTTATTACACAAACCAATTATCTGTAGTGGTAAAAACTATGTTGCGTATAAAGCAAAAATTGCATGGCGGCCATTTTATTGTGAACAAATTTTGTTATTTCGAATGACAAAAACGATCCCCATGGCTTTATTGAGCCATGTACACCCATTTTAAACTTGATTTTCCAAAGAGCGAAGGGTGTTTTGCGATTGGTGAAATTATTTTTCAAATACATTTCATCGACTTATTTGAGCAAAAAAACGTGCTACTGCCCCTTTAAATCAATTAAGAAAGATGAGGAATTACACAACATGCTAAACATGCAAATATAATGAATTAAGTAGATTTTCAATTAAAACTTTTCACAGCATCATGAATACTGTATTTCCTTCCAATTAGCGCAACACATTCATGTGCGCTTAATTTTTTAGCTCAAGCTCAAAACTTGCGCTTCTTGGAGACTAGGCAGATGAAGTGAAAATCAGACTATTTTCCCAATGTAATCTTGTTTAACATTACTTTAAAGAGAGGGTTCTATCCGGGTATTTTTTGTTGAAACGAAATTAGAGAGGATATTCCCGTTTACACATATATGCTATCAATACATGATTAAAAGTCAAATTGAAAGATAGTAATGATGGTATGTAATATTTTGATGACTTTATATTTAGTTGATAAAGACAAGCGCACATTTGTTAAAAAAATAAAAATTATAAGAACTGCACGAAGAAATTAAGCCATTTATTGGCCCTGCAAGTGGGAAATACTTCACTAAAACATAACAGCAAATCTTTATTAGTTTTATGACTAATGTGTTACTATGTGTGAATATTCTATCAGTATATCTTTCATTCTGAAAAGTTGTAAAATTAGGTACAATATAACATGTTTTCATTTTACAAATTGCCAAAAAAAACAAGATGGCGGAATTAGCCCACATGACGGGTCCGTCTAAAATTCCACATTTAAAACAGCCACTCATTGAAGGAGATGCGTTCATTGGAAATTCATTATTCGAAGAACTATGGTAAGTCATTTTCATTTGAAGAGAGTTGTATTCACTTTTCGGACTGAGTTTGCAAATGGACTAATCGCCTAAATGCATTTATGCAAATACAATCTTTGAAAGTAGAGCAATAAATCAGTCTTCATGAGGAGAGAACAGTTTAATTTTCACGACGTATGCAAAGTAGTGTCACTTGCTTATTGTATTCCAATGCAAATTTAAAACCAAAAGTGATTGCCTTGGCTGAATATTTCACAGTGGCTCTTGTGCTAAAATTCATAAGTTCAAGAACACGACAGTCCTGTATGTCATTTACAGCAGACGTCAACTTTTTGGTGAACAAGGTATAACATGATCGTTAAACAAAACCTGGGCCATTTTATAGTATGCAAATAGAGAATCTCACCCAAGTGTCTTCTGATATCAAATAAATCAACACGAGTTGATTAAAGTTACAAATATCCAAGGCTTGCCATTTTTACTTTAATTAACGAGTGTTGATATATTTTATATCAGAAGACACGAGGGTGAGATTTTATTTATCATTCAAAATCATTTATTAGCCGAAACAATTATTAGCCGAAGAATGACATAGCTGAAACACAAAACTGCCATTTTGCTTCTTCAGCAGAGATCTCAGTGAGGTCATAGCCTTGTGACGTCATAAGCATTATGACATCATAAGCATTATGACATCATAGCATCGTTACGTCATCACCATTGTGACGTCAAAGCATTGTCAGCAGTGTTCTCAGTGATGCCAAAGCTTTGTGATGTCATTAACTGATGATGTTATAGGATATTACCCATACGGGTGAGAAGACACAGGTGATTATTTTTGTGATATTTGCACATGTGCTTTCAAGTGATTCTCAACGTTGATTGGTCGGTTACCCGGAGAAAGAATTACTATGACGTCATAAAACAATTAATGGTCTGACGCGACGAATTATCTTATGACGTCACAATGTTACTGTCGCGACGGGTCCTTCACAGCGGCCGCCCAACATGAAAATGTAATAACCAAGCGTAATTTGGTCAATTTAATTGCATAATGGGTAATATATAGAATAACCAACTCGGTACGAGTGATTACGGGAAATATCCACTCGTCTAAATAATGTTCAGAGCCACTCGCTAAAGCTCGTGGCTGAACATTATCTAGACTCATGGATATTTCCCGTAATCACTCGTACCGAGTTGGTTATTCTCTAAATATCTACTGTGGGAGCCAGTTTTGGATGATAAGAATAGTTATTTCCATAGAACCAAAGAAAAGCTAGATTTACAGCTAACACATCCTTTATTGTAAAAACTGTGACACGTTTGAGTTACGGTAATCCCTACATAACAATATGCTCAGAAGCGTCATAATTCAACAAGGTGATTATTATCCAGAAATTGCTTCTCTTACTTTTTTCTCTTCTAAATGGCCTTAAAGGGGCAGTAGCCTGTTTTTTCGCTGAAATAAGTCGATGAAATGTATTTGAAAAATAATGTCACCAATAGTAAAACACCCATCTCTCTTCGGAAAATCAAGTTAAAAAATTAGTGTACACGGTTTCGTAAAGCTATGGGAATGGTTTTGTCCTTCAAAATAATAAATTGTGTTCACAATAAAATGGCCGCCATGCAATTTTTACATTATAGGCAACATCGCTATTATCACAACGGATAATTGGTTTGTGTAATAAGATGTTTTACCCTCTAAAGTAAATATAAATGACATAAACTATCATTATAAATGGGAAAATTGAAGGAATTTTTTTTTGCAAAAAACATGCTATAGCCCCTTTAAAGGCACTCTCTGTATGTTATTGTAGTACCATAGGTCAAAAGTTACAAAGGGTATTATTTTATTGAGAAGTAATGACTGTTGTCGAAAATTACCCTTTTAGTGCCAATCTGTCAGTATAGTTACATTATTGAGATGTTTAGTCTTGATTGAAACCGGACAATGTTCGGCGGCTGGCACTCGTCAATTGTTCAAACGTAATTTTGAAAACTTATATGTAGCAGACAAAGAGACAGTTCAATACTATTCAATGGAACATATAACTGGTATACTTGTAAATAGGGCACATGAATTCGGCTTATCGTGTATTTAGCCGCTGCTCGAATTTCATTGAAAGCGAGTTATGGTCTAATATTTGGGGTCAGGGGTACATATGCAAGTCGAGTGAGATGATTTGGATGTAATTAAACAGGACATTCAATATGTTTGTATGTGTCAAATCCAGTCTGATTAAAATCAACGGTTTTCCGTGGAATAAAAATTGCAAAATAGTGCATCTAACGGGATACGAACACACATCGGTCGTAGGTTCCATGCCAAACCATCTGATAACAGCCAGTAGACTCGCGTGTTCGAGCGCAATTCAGGTAGCCAATCAAAAGACACCCAACAAATGCTTTCGGTGCGAGAAGCTAGGGGCAGATAACTCCAAACAGCTATCCTTTGGTCTGTTCCGAACGCTTTCAAAACAGTGACCATTTACATACTACGTTGTGATTGGTCAGCTTTTTGACTGGGCTTTGGCTGTGCTAAACTGGTTCGAAACATTCGCCTATACCGGGTGTTCTCAGACCTTGTGGAGAAATAATCTACAGAACCTGTTCGTATCCCGGTAGATGCATAATTTTGCAAATTTTATTCCTCGGAACAAGGTCGATTTTAATCAGACTGGTGTCAAATCTAAATAAAATTTGATGAAAAACATGAAGTGTCCCTTTAAAACTGATAAATTTTCTCACCACTTATCACTACGTTTAGCGGGATGTTTAGATGCTGGAAAATTACATTTCCTAAATAATAGGAGATGAAACAGTACGCTTGAGCTTTGGTTCGTTACGTATTGCGGTACAGGACCCTCGGTTCGGTACATTTTCGGTTCGGTACAAAACCAAGAATGTCTTCAATATATAAACTAAACCATACCAAAATTACACGTTTTTCTTCAAAATTAGTTTGTAGGATGTGAAAATCATTTAATTTTAAAATTGTACAATTGAAAATATAATTACATCTGAGTTAATGATACATAATTCTTTAATAAAGTTTGGTATGTACCGAAAAATTCGCTACAGTGCACCGAACCAAAAGCAAAATACTGTGGTTTAACTACTGTAGTTGTGAACCGTTTTACCACAACTTAATGACACATCATTTACTTTTGTATTCTTTCCACCCGCATCTTACATATTTTAATCATATTTTAATCATATTTTAATCATATTTTAATCATATTTTAATCATATTTTTGCATGCACTATGTATACACATACTGATCATAAGATAAGATAAGATATAAGATAAGGTAAATCTTTATTGCCCTTGGAAGGGAATTTGAATTGTCATGAATTGAGCACATTTGAAATACAAAAATATATAACAGGATATAAAAAGGCTAAAATATGTACAATAATGTATTAATATATAACTGTATATCAGAATGTACGTAATCTGTGCGACAATAAAATAAAACATTTTCTTCTTTTTATTTTCTCATTTATGCGTTATATTTATTCCCTATGGGGTTTTTTCAGTTAAAACAGATGATATTCTTTTATAAAAGAAAGATCTGTTTAAAAACAATTTTCAAAGATAAAACATCAAACATAAGATGTATTTGCTATTTTAAAAGATGAAATAAATATTCCCCTTGTTATCGGCTTTAAAATCAAATTATCCGTTACCTGTTTAATGTAACTGTCAAGCCAAAATGTTATTTACAACAAATGAAGAAAGTACAAAAAGTTAAGCGTCAACATTTCTCTTTCATTTGAATTCAAAACACTTCAATCAAAAGCAAAAATCAACATATTCATCAAATCATTGCGCTACATAATGAATATATTCGCAATCCTGAAGATAAAATATTGCACTGTTTTTAAAACAAAGAGTTAATTTTTTATACATCAATATAAATGTTGCATTTACTTTGGAAAGTAATAAATTTCAACTAAAATTGACATTTACTGAAGAGGTATGTTTTTATCTGATTTAAAGGGATTTAATTCAAACAGATCAGTTGAACCATTTAAATCTGGTGATTATTTTACCTACTAAATTATTTAAGTTCTAAACCATGAATTATAGCAATATAAAGAAATAATATAATTAAACTTGATATGACTATACTTACTATAATTATACTTAACATAATTATACGTATAATTATACTTAATATAATTATACTTAATATAATTATACTTAATATAATTATATACTTAATATTATTATACTTAATATAATTATCCTTACGGTGATACAATTATACTCAATGATGGGCAAATTAAAATATTCTGCATCTACCGGTAATTCTTTTCAATAATATTTAAATTTCAAATTAACTTTGAAAGTCAACGTTTTACTAAAATTATGAAATATGTAAATGAAAGAATCATACAGGAAGACCAAGCTTCTATCAATTATCAAAAATATAATGAGAAGATTAAAGTAATATTTGTGAAATGTCTCCAGGATTAATAACCTTTCAAAGCTAACAAATTCAGTTAAACCGACTGACACACAAATTAACTTATGATTAGAGTTAATGGAGGTCATAACTCGATCTGTGGAGTTAAAGACAAACCTAACCCAAACATCCTGATTTGATTTAACATTATACATGCATTTTACAGATAAAAATTCTTTTCAAATATTTCCTATGTCCAAAATACCTTTGAAATATGCCCAAAACACTTTTGAAATATTTCCTATATTTAAAACACATTTTAAAAATATTTCTTGTGCTCAAAATACTTTTGAAATATTTTCTATTCCCAAAATACTTTTGAAATAGTTCTCATGTCCAATGAACCCAATCAATGTCTCTGCAACTAGATCAACGTGTACTGGAAAACAACAAAATAAAAACATTAAACGTAATTTCTAAGAGAAGGTTTGCAAAACCTAAAGGTAGAAAGAAACCCCAAGAGTCATATCTGTCATGCTGTCAAATTAAAGTTCATTTTAAGTGCAACAATTCCACAAAGTTTAATGGATCAGTTTTACAAGAAATACATACACTGGGAGCATGAAAAAGTCAAGTTTTGAAAGATTACCTTACATATTTCTTTTAACGGTGCATGACCTTCAATTGGCAATAATGCAGGAAGCGCAATGATCATGCATTCGGTGTTAAAATACTTTAAATATTATATCACAGCTGCTAGAATAATTACAAGAAGAATGCTCGCAACACCATTGTATATGCATTGTAATGAAACTTGCCAGCATCAGCATAGAATACATTTATATAGCAAAGAAATATACATAAATGTAGTTTATTTTGTTATTTCTAACATTTCACCTGATGGAGGAGTAAGTATATGCAGTCAGGCCTCGATAATCCGAACGCTTCCGTTTTTCATCAAAAACGTTCGGATAGTGAAATGTTCGGACTACTGAGTACTGAGGACAATTAAAGAGATTAGTTTGGTTACATCTTCCTACCGTTCGGAAACTGCGAGATTCGGATTATCGGTGGCCGGATTATCGCGGCTTGACTGTACTCCAAAACGTGGTGTATTTTCACATTAAAGAAGTTGTTATCCAGAAAATCTTCCTGTTCTTATGTATGTCACTTAATATTCTTCAAAGGATCGAAAGAAACCCGTGTTAAAAATCGGAAAGGGATCTTTCAAAGTCACTGTAGGTATTTCATTAGGTCATCAATATCTGAAATCGTCTGGATTATTCATAATTTGAGTGTTAAACATGCCCAATATGCACTTTAGTTGTTTTTGAAAGATCACTTGAGAAAGTTTAACAGAATTGACAAAGTATATGATAAATGTCCTATGTAAATGTCAGGATTTCATTGATTTATTATGTAAGGTTTAATATCTAAGTTATCTCAAGTAATATATTGTTAACAAGCAAAAAATAGGTTTTTAAATCATGACCCCTGTGACCCGAATTTGGAGTAACAGGGTCACCAATCCTAAAATTAAGAATCACCTTTGACCAAAGAGTCTCTACACAACATTTCACCTTTCTAGAGCTTTACATACTTGAGATAAAGAAGAAAATAGGTTTTTGAGTCGTGACCCGTGACCTAGATTTGGGTCACAGGGTCACGAAATCTACAATTTAGAATCCCCATTGGCCAAGGAGTCTGCATGCACACAACTTTTCAGCTCTCTAGACCTTTTGGAACAGGAGAGAAAATAGGTTTTTAAGAATGTGACCCCTGTGACCCCATTTGGGGTCACGGGGTCACACAATCTACAATTTAGAATCCCCATTGGCCAAGGAAGCTGCACACAACTTTTCAGCTCTCTAGACCTTTTGGAAATGGAGAAGAGATGAAAATAGGTATTTAAGGATGCGACCCCGGTGACCCCAAATGGGGTCACGGGGTCACACTATCTACAATTTAGAATCCCCATTGGCCAAGGAGTCTGCACATAAAATTTCAGCTCTGTGGAGTCATTCGTTCTGGAGAAGAAGTCGAAAAAGCGAATCGTTAATGGATGGATGGATGGACGGACATACGGACGAACAGGTGGGTGGATGCCGGACAACAGCCATGCCTGATGAGCTAAAAATCATGTGTGTTGTTGATAATTATCTTAAAAGACAAAGATGAACAAAAACGCGACCATCTTGCCACATGATGTATGAGTTCCATCCTTGTAAGATTACAATTTATCGAGGCAAGACGTAAACATCAAGTCTACAGATTTGTTCACGGCGCATATAGGAAATGAAATCAAGTTGTCTTCCTATTTGACAGGATGAACGATAAAACTGAACTGGAGTCTTCCCACAGTTCCCTTGTCTTATCTGGTCCATTTTGTAGTTTTCAGATATAATTTTTTATCTGATTAACAATTTAAAATTTTAAAATATTACGACACCTTTATGACTAAATAACAAGAACTGTATCATTTTGAATATACTTGTCACTTTTTGAAAATACATTCCGTCAGGGTAATAATGTCAACGCCTTGAGAAATTACAGAGTAATTTGAAAAAGCGCTATATAAGATGACATATTATTTACGTTATTAAATCATTTCTTGTTAACATAAATACTATGTTAACTTAGCTTTATAATTCAGTAGAGTCCGAATCCATAACCATTTTAACAGGAGTGATTGGGAGTTGCCGTGCCCCTGGCGGGATTCAAACCCCGGACCTCTTGATCCGAAGCCGAACACGCTAACCACTGCGCTATCCCGCCCTCCAGAAGTGATTGGGAGATCACCTTCAATGGGATTCAAACTGGGGACTTTGGGTGAATCCAACATTCTATCGGTTGAGCCAAAGGGATATCCCACTAACCGAAGCCAGTAGGAACACTTTCATCTCACCCTGCCACAAAGATAAAAGAGTTTCTTATACGTGTAACAAAATCTTTTCAGAGCCAGCAAGTCACCTTACCCATCCTTACATGTAATTTTTCAATAAAACTTAGAAAAGACAGACGAAAGCTATTCATCTGATTTTGTTTTAATAACGTAACATACCAACATCCTGTAAAACCAAAGGAACTAACGCTGTGGTCCTTCATTAACCTAATTAATTGTTCGTCTTCAAATGACTTCACAAAAAGCAAACCAGCGCATCTCATTTTGATCAAACAACTATTGCCGGTTAACTAATAGAACTTGGCATAGAAAGTACACTAAAAGTGATCAGCGACAAAAGCATAACTAAATAAAGTCACATTCATCTCATGGAGACATGATTACACTTGACACATATAACCAGTTGGAAGGACAATAGTATGTCAAGCGTATGCCTGAAGGTGTTAATCAGAATCCACACATTTGATCTATAGTTCAAGCTAGTGTGGGCGCTTAAAGGTTACAGGCTCAAAGCTGGGGTCAAATTAACCACAGCCAGAGTACATTTCTGCAAATACTTAATTACCCTCACGCATTAAATCTACATGATCATATCGTTTTAAAATTTTACTTCTTCTTTGGAAGTGAGGTGAGTTGGGGTTTAACGCCACTTTCAAGAGTATTTCACTTATATCACGGCTGCTAGTATTATGGCAGGGAGAAAGCCCGCAACAACATATGCCTATGCATTGTGGTAAAACCTGCGAGCATCGGCTGGAACTAGTGAACCATGGGTGGTACTACGCTGAAATTCAGTGTAGCAATGCACCTAAACCTTACCTGCGTGTAGAACAGTTCTCTACAGCAGACAAAGTTGCCGTGTCCCTGACGGGATTAGAACCTTGGACCTCTCGATCCAAACGCGCTAACCACTGTGCACCGTAAAATCAACGTTACAAAAATTGATACACCCCAACCCCCAAACATTCCGAACTCATGCACTTTCCAAGACCCCACCCCGAGTCTATTTCAATTACTATATCAACTCATTTAGCAGTACTTAGTGGACTATATAACATGATGATGATTGATGATGAGGATGAGGATGAGGATGATGATGATGATGATTAAAAACAATTTGTCATTATAAAACGACACAAGGCTTATTCATATATATATCTTTATATATATACTGCAGGGGGAAAGCCAGTAACACGATCTCAGCTATATCTTGCTGCAAACCTTGTACCCAGTGTTTGGAATAGCTGCCTGCCCGCCAGCCAATAGCTGGTTTGTTTGCAATGGGACCAGTTGCAAAATTGGCCATCAAGCCCTTCTGGCTTGACAGATATTTTTATAAAATGAGTGTCTATAATGAGCTTGTTGATCTTCTAACGAAAAGCTGGGCACTGCCAGTAAAGAATGAAATGTATTTACTACACCGAGAGTACCTGAGCCTAAATGCATCATCAAATCCAATGGATCAATTTTCTTATTGCTGAGACTATGCGGAATTCAAACACCAGAGCTCTTGATCTAAGTGAGTGAGTGAGTTATTGTTTAATGCCGCTTCGGCAGTATTGCAACCATTAGCGGCAACTCTTAATCTAACGACCAACATGCCAATCACTGAATTATCTGCTCTCTGATACCCTTAAAGACACTGTATCAGGTTTTTTATAATTTCTGTTTTCTCAATTTTTCTTTTCAATATTAAAGTGTATACAATATATTGTTAAGTTAGAGGGTAAAACATCTCATTACACGCCCCAATAAACCGTATCCATACTGTGTGACATATAAACAGACAGTGATGTGAAACTCTTCAGTGTGAGAGATAGATTTGTATGTCTGATGCGAATTGAAGAGTTCTGACAGCAAGATGAATGAACATTCAATCATGGTGCCATAATTATATTTTTTACTGAGTGTTTTGGTATCGCTACATCAGTCAGATTACTTGTACTACCTTGGGGTGGCCATTTTAATGTGAACATATTAAAATGGCCACTTGATTGGAAATGAGCTAAGGATGTCCGCTCCTTCCGGGTTGAACTTCAAAAATGAAATATGATTAAGTAAAGTTTAATTCTCATTTTTATTTACTTCATGATATTCTACATCATCTACATACTTTTAAAAAACATATGTAATAAAGAAAATGTGACTTTAGAACCTCTAAAAAGTGGTTAAATAGCATAAATGGCCTAAATTTTACTAAAAAAGGGGGTTTTCAGGTACATTTGTGTCAAAGCTTAAAAAAAACCACACTACCATATATATTTATTCATCGATTTCGGTAGGGTAAAATGAACTTTGTAACATATCAAAAAAGGGAAAAAAGTTTAATACTAGAAATGTAGTATTTAAGTTTTTAGCAGTTTTTTTCTCATTTTCCTATAGACTCCCATGTTAAAATTGTACTTCACCCCACTATCTTACAGGCGTCATATCTCAACAACAAAAACACACTACCCCCTATTTTTTAATGCTGATTTTCCAATCATATACTTTGATCTTTTAAAAAATATAAGTTAGAAAAAAAGTTTAATTCTATAAATTTGAGGAGCGAACATCCTTAACCGAACCATGTCAATTCATTTAAGAACTCTTAATTGATTCAGGTGTACTATCTAGCTGTTTATTTACCTTTAAGTGAGATCACTTTATTTCAGTAAAAACGGCGTGCTACAGCGCCTTTAATAGCGATAAGAATGAGCAATATAATATCAGCGGTGACTAAGGGGCGAGATGAAGAGATTCTATCAGGCTTAGCTAATGTTGTTGTCAACAGTTATACAGGTCAGGAAGCCCTTACATCATAAGCTTGTGATTATCTCCATAATTCATGGAATATTCTGATATATCAATGTCAATTACGTCATGAAATGCGCTATCAGTCTATATTTATTACACAGATGGGATTACCATCCGCTATAGGTCAAGAGGATTACCAACACCTTGGGCCATTCATCAATACTGGTCACTATGGTCAGATGATGGACATAGATTGTACTGGCCGTTATCTTACTGGCCCTGGCATTAGGAGGATAAGGTAGCGACATAAATCTGAAAAGATGTATTAATGGGGCAGTAGCACATTTTTTGCAGATTTTATTTTTTCAAATTTCCAAAATATATTGATAGTTTGTCATTTATATTTACTTTAGAGGGAGCAAAATACTGTGGTTCAACTACTGTAGTTGTTTCACCACAACTTAATGACACAACATTTACTTTTGTATTCTTTCCACCCGCATCTTACATATTTTAATCTTATTTTAATCATATTTTAGCATGCACTATGTATATACATACTGATCATGTATTAATATATACCTGTATGTCAGAATGTAAACTGTGCGACAATGAAATAAAACATTTTCTTCTTTTTATTTTCTCATTTATGCGTTATATTTATTCCCTATGGGGTTTTTTCAGTTTAAACAGATGATATTCTTTTATAAAAGAAAGATCTGTTTAAAAACAATTTTCAAAGATAAAACATCAAACATAAGATGTATTTGCTATTTTAAAAGATGAAATAAATATTCCCCTTGTTATCGGCTTTAAAATCAAATTATCCGTTACCTGTTTAATGTAACTGTCAAGCCAAAATGTTATTTACAACAAATGAAGAAAGTACAAAAAGTTAAGCGTTAATATTTCTCTTTCATTTGAATTCAAAACACTTCAATCAAAAGCAAAAATCAACATATCAAAGCATTGCGCTACATAATGAATATATATTCGCAATCCTGAAGATAAAATATTGCACTGTTTTTAAAACAAAGAGTTAATTTTTTATACATCAATATAAATGTTGCATTTACAAAGTAATAAATTTCAACTAAAATTGACATTTACTGAAGAGGTATGTTTTTATCTGATTTAAAGGGATTTAATTCAAACAGATCAGTTGAACCATTTAAATCTGGTGATTATTTTACCAACTAAATTATTTAAGTTCTAAACCATGAAGGGCCTTAATTATAGCAATATAAAGAAATAATATAATTAAACTTGATATGACTATACTTATTATAATTATACTTAACATAATTATACGTATAATTATACTTAATATAATTATACTTAATATAATTATATACTTAATATTATTATACTTAATATAATTATCCTTACGGTGATACAATTATACTCAATGATGGGCAAATTAAAATATTCTGCATCTACCGGTAATTCTTTTCAATAATATTTAAATTTCAAATTAACTTTGAAAGTCAACGTTTTACTAAAATTATGAAATATGTAAATGAAAGAATCATACAGGAAGACCAAGCTTCTATCAATTATCAAAAATATAATGAGAAGATTAAAGTAATGAACCCAATCAATGTCTCTGCAACTAGATCAATGTGTACTGGAAAACAACAAAATAAAAACATTAAAAGTAATTTCTAAGAGAAAGTTTGCAAAACCTAAAGGTAGAAAGAAACCCCAAGAGTCAATTCTGTCATGCTGTCAAATTAAAGTTCATTTTAAGTGCAACAATTCCACAAAGTTTAATGGATCAGTTTTACAAGAAATACACTAGGAGCATAAAAAAGTCAAGTTTTGAAAGATTACCTTACAGATTTCTTTTGACAGTGCATGACCTTCAATTGGCAATAATGCAGGAAGCGCAATGATCATGCATTCGGTGTTAAAATATTTTAAATATTATATCACAGCTGCTAGAATAATTACAGGAAGAAAGCTCGTAACACCATTGTATATGCATTGTAGTGAAACCTGCCAGCATCAGCATAGAATACATTTATATAGCAAAGAAATATACATAAATGTACTTTATTTTGTTATTTCTAACATTTCACCTGATGACGGAGTAAGTATATACTCCAAAACGTCGTGTATTTTCACATTAAAGAAGTTGTTATCCAGAAAATCTTCCTGTCCTTATGTATGTCACTTCTAATATATAAATATATCAAAAGAAACCCGTGCTAAAATCGGAAAGGTATCTTTCAAAGTTACTGTAGGTATTTCATTAGGTCATCGATATCTGTATTGGTCTAGATTATTCAGAGATTGAGTGTTGAACATGTCCCATATGCACTTAAGTTGTTTTTGAAAGACCATTTGAGAAAGTTTAACAGAATTGACAAAGCATATGATAAATGTCCTCCATTTTCTTTTCCAAGCAGACTGTTCACATCTTTCTAATCCTTTTTTTTCATGATAATAAGACTTTTTTTTTTTAATAGAGCCATGGGCTCTGTAGCTAGCTCATCAGGATTTCATTGATTTATTATGTAAGGTTGAATATCTAACTTATCTCAAGTAATATATTGTTAACAAGTAAAAAATAGGTTTTTAAATCATGACCCCTGTGACCCAAATTTGGAGTAACAGGGTCACCAATCCAAAAAATTAAGAATCACCTTTGACCAAAGAGTCTCTACACAACATTTCACCTTTCTAGAGCTTTACATACTTGAGATAAAGATGAAAATAGGTTTTTGGGTCGTGACCCGTGACCTAGATTGGGGTCACAGGGTCACAAAATCTACAATTTTGATTCCCCATTGGCCAAGGAGTCTGCACACAACTTAACAGCTCTCTAGACCTTTTGGAACTGGAGAGAAAATAAGTTTTTAAGGATGTGACCCCTGTGACCCCAAATTGGGTCACGGGGTCACACAATCTACAGTTTAGAATCCCCATTGGCCAAGGAGTCTGTACACAACTTTTCAGCTCTCTAAACCTTTTGGAACTGGAGAAGAAGATGAAAATAGGTTTTTAAGGATGAGACCCCTGTGACCCCATTTGGGGTCATGGGGTCACGAAATCTACAATTTAGAATCCCCACTGTCAAAGGAGTCTGCACATAAAATTTCAGCTCTGTGGAGTCATTCGTTCTGGAGAAGAAGTCGAAAAAGCGAATCGTTAATGGACGGATGGACGGACTTACGGACGAACAGGTGGGCGGATGCCGGACAACAGCCATGCCATTAGCCCATTGGGCCTTTCAGGCCTGATGAGCTAAGAATCATGTGTTGTTGATAATTATCTTAAAAGACAAAGATGAACAAAAACGCGACCATTTTGCCACATGATGTATGAGTTCCGCCCTTGTAAGATTACACAATTTATCGAGGCAAGACGTAAACTTCAAGTCTGCAGATTTGTTCACGGCACATATAGGAAATGAAATCAAGTTGTCTTCCTATTTGACAGGATGAACGATAAAGCTGAATTGGTGTCTTCCCACAGTTCTCTTGTCTTGTCTGGTCCATTTTGTAGTTTTCAGATATACTATTTTTTCTTATTAACAATTTAAAAATTTTTAATTTTACGACACCTTTATGACTAAATAACAAGAATTGTATCATTTTGAATATACTTGTCACTTTTTTAAAATACATTTCCGTCAGGGTAATAATGTCAACGCCTTGAGAAATTACAGAGTAATTTGAAAAAGCACTATATAAGATGACATTATTTACGTTATTAAATCATGTCTTGTTAACCCTTAACATGCGGGCGACGGAATTATCCGGGCGGGCTATAAGCGATTCCTAGGTGTCTGTATACGGATCCCGGATACAAGACTTAGAATAATTCACGGCTGTCTAAGTATACTCTATCACCCATACCGGGTCACGAGTCGATTGTGTCCGCGACCCGACCCATGAGAATGGCTGTATTTACGCATCGCGACCCGACATGAGATTAAAGCTTTGTTCAGTGTGTGGTCGGAATATCAAGCAAAATTCACACCAATTTGCGTGTGCATTGTTGACCCGTAACGCATCGATAATTAGCTTTACAAAAGGCCAATTATGTCGGGCTTAGCCCCCGAAGCATTAATTCGCTTGAGGCTATTTTCACCCACGTGTTTGTATTGCCTCGGGTTTGCCTCGCCCGAGACTGCTACCTGCCTCGCATCTCGCGAGACGGGGAAAAAAATCGCTAACTCGCCTTACTCCCGCACTTCATATCATGTGAGCGAATTGTTTGTTTTCAAAAAATAATACGGCAAAATAAAGGGGAAACAATGGACTACATTCCCATATAAAATTAGAAAATCTCAAAAAAATAATAAAGACACAGCAAGCGCCGTGAAAAAGGTCATGTTTACACTTCATAAATTTTGAAACAATCGGCGATTTTCACAACTTCTAAAACATTTATCAAGGCTAAAATACTGAATGCATTTTCATAATTTTTATATCACAATAAACCGAAAAGAATAATCTTTTATTCTATATAAAATGCGCAGATTTATTCACAGAAATAAAGATAAAATTTTACCTTTCTGAGAGGCATGTGAAACCAAACGGCACACAAACTAATCAACATATTTTCATCAGTTATGGTTCGAGGTTAGCGTTTATTTGAAAAGTCAAACAACATAACCATATTTGGGTTGACATGTGCTTATTTGTCAACTGGTTCGAGATTATGATTTCTTGGAAAAGTGCGATGAATGACCGTTTGCAATGCCGCATACATGTTGTAAGTATTGACGATTTTATAGGTGGGAATAAAGACAAACTTTACATAGCTATAGAATTATAACCAAAGGTCGCATTCTAATAATTTTTATATCATTGTGAAGCTAGACATCTTGTCTTCAATTCCGTATATAAATGGAATTTTTTCGTTTCGTATTTATGATGTTACGAGGCCCGAATAAAAGACAATCTTTCGAAAGTAATAGAATAAAAACGAAAAAACATAGAAAATTCATTCAAAGTTTCGAGTGTGAATTAGCCATTTGTGTACGGGTTTCGCTACTTGAATTTGTATTGAACGCCCGTATATAGTCCTTATTCGCCATGTAGATGCGGTATATTTTGTAAAAACGATACCGGAATCGCCGCCTGGAAATTCCGCCAGCAGAGCTAGTTAGTGCCAAAGCCCAAACTACTGCTGCGAGCTGCGAGCCTGTAAATTCCGCCACAGGGGCTAAAAATGGTAAAATATATATACGCAACGTAAGGGTTAACATAAATACTATGTTAACTTAGCTTTATAATTCAGTAGAGTCCGAGTCCATAACCATTTTAACAGTAGTGATCAGGAGATCACCTCCAATGGGATTCAAACCTGGGACTTCGGGTGAATCCAACATTTTATCGGTTGAGCCAAAGGGATATCCCACTAACCGAAGCCAGTAGGAACACTTTCATCTCACCCTGCCACAAAGATTAAAAAGTTTCTTATACATGTAAACAAATCTTTTCAGAGCCAGCAAGTCACCTTTATACCCATCCTTACATGTAATTTTTCAATAAAACTTAGAAAAGACAGACGAAAGCTATTCATCTGATTTTGTTTTAATAACGTAACATACCAACATCCTATAAAAACAAAGAAACTAACGCTGTCGTCATTCAGTAAACTAATTAATTGTTAGTCTTCAAATGACTTCACAAAAAGCAAACCAGCGCATCTCATTTTGATCAAACAATTCTTGCGGGTTAAAGGGAAAGTTCTATCGTTGATTTATCGGCAGCTTCCGCCATCTTGGTTTCTTGGCATTTCGTGAAATGAAAACACGCTATATTAAACCCAATTCAAAAAATTTTTAATAAAAGAACATATACACTTATAGGATATTCACATACTGACACATACATATCATAAAACTACTAAACAATGTGAAATTAGGCTGTAGCTAAGTTTTCCCCACTCGTAGCGCCGATGAATGCATGGCTTCAATTCTCATTGTTTTTATTTTTAAACAAATCTGAGCTTATCTTTATCAAGTTGTGAAATGTAAAGTCATCAAAGTTTTGACTTAATTAATATCTTTCAATTTTACTGTGTATGAATCATGTATTAATAGCATATATGTGTAAACGGGAATATCCTCTTGAATTTCGTTTCCACAAAAAATACCCCGATAGAACCCTCCTTTTAAGTGAGTGAGTGAGTGAGTGAGTTAGGGTTTAACGCCGCTTTCACGAGTATTTTTTTCTTATATATTGCGGCTGCTAGTATTATGGCAGGGAGAAAGCCCGCAACGCCATGTGGCTATGCATTGCGGTGAAACCTGCGAGCAACGGCTGGAACTAGCGAACCCTCCTTTTAAGTAATAGAACTTATATTCCTGGCATAGAAAGTACACTGAAAGTGATCAGCAACAAAAGCATGACTAAATAAAGTCACATTCATCTCATGGAGACATGATTACACTTGACACATATAACCCCCATCAGTTGGAAGGACAATAGTATGTCAAGTGTATGCCTGAAGGTGTTACTAGTAATCAGAATCCACACATTTGATCTATAGTTCGAGCTAGTGTGGGCGCTTGAGGTTACAGGCTCAAAGCTGGGGTCAAAATTAACCACAGCCAGAGTACATTTCTGCAAATAATTAATTACCCTCACGCATTTAATCTACATGATCATATCGTTTTAAATTTTACTACTTCTTTGGAGGTGAGGTGAGCTGGGGTTTAACGCCACTTTCAAGAGTATTTCACTTATATCGCGACTGCTAGTATCATGGCAGGGAGAAAGCCCGCAACGCAGTGTGGTTATGCATTGCGGTGAAACCTGTGAGCATTGGCTGGAACTAGCGAACCATGGGTGGTACTACGCTGAAATTGCACCCAAAACTTACTGCGTGTAGAACAGTTCTCTACCGCAGACAAAGTTGCCATGCCCCTGGCGGGATTCGAACCCGGACCTCTCGATCCAAATGCGCTAACCACTGTGCACCGTAAAATCAATGTTACGAAAATTGATACACCCCCAACCCCCAAACATTCCAAACCCATGCACTTTTCAAGACCCCACCCCGAGTGTATTTCAATTACTTTATCAACTCATTCAGCAGTACTTAGTGGACTATATAACATGATGATGATTGATGATGATGATGATGATGATGATGATGATGATTAAAAACAATTTGTCATTATAAAACGACACAAGGCTTATTCATATATATATCTTTATATATATACTGCAGGGGGAAAGCCAGTAACACGATCTCAGCTATATCTTGCTGCAAACCTTGTACCCAGTGTTCGGAATAGCTGCCTGCCCGCCAGCCAATTGCTGGTTTGTTTGCAATGGGACCAGTTGCAAAATTGGCCATCAAGCCCTTCTGGCTTGACAGATATTTTTATAAAATGAGTGTCTATAATGAGCTTGTTGATCTTCTAACCAAAAGCTGGGCACTGCCAGTAAAGAATGAAATGTATTTACTACACCGAGAGTACCTGAACCTAAATGTATCATCGAATCCAATGGATCAATTTTCTTATTGCTGAGACTATGCGGAATTTAAACACCAGAGCTCTTGATCTAAGTGAGTGAGTGAGTTATTGTTTAATGCCGCTTCGGCAGTATTGCAGCCATTAGCGGCGACTCTTGATCTAACGACCAACATGCCAATCACTGAATTATCTTCTCTCTGATACCCTTAAAGACGCTGTATCAGGTTTTTTGTAATTTCTGTTTTCTCAATTTTTCTTTTCAAAATTAAAGTTTATACAATATTATTTTAATTGTTAAGCTAGAGGGTAAAACATCTCATTAAACGCCCCAATAAACCCTATATCCATAGAAAATGGTTTACTGTACTGGAACAAAATTGTGTGACATATAAAGCGACAGTGGTGTGAAACTCTTCAGTGTGAGAGGTAGTTTTGTAGGTCTGATGCGATGTTGAGAGTTCTGACAGCAATATGAACATTCAATCATGGTGCCATAATTAAAAATTTTACTCTGAGTGTTTTGGTATCGCTACATCAGTCAGATTACTTGTACTACCTTGGGGTGGCCATATTAATGTGAACATATTAAAATGGCCACTTGATTGGAAATGAGCTTAAGGATGTCCGCTCCTTCCGGTTGAACTTCAAAAATGAAATATGATTAAGTAAAGTTTAATTCTCATCTTTATTTACTTCATGATATTCTACATCATCTACATACTTTTAAAAAACATATGAAATAAAGAAAATGTGACTTTAGAACCTCTAAAAAGTGGTTAAATAGCATAAATGGCCTAAATTTGACTAAAAAAGGGGGTTTTCAGGTACATTTTGTGTCAAAGCATAAAAAAACCCACACTACCATATATATTTTTTCATCGATTTCGGTAGGGTAAAATGAACTTTGTAATATATCAAAAAAGGGAAAAAAGTTTAATACTAGAAATGTAGTATTTTAAAGTTTTTAGCAGTTTTTTTCTCATTTTCCCATAGACTCCCATGTTAAAATTGTACTTCACCCCACTATCTTACAGGCGTCATATCTCGAGGAAAAAAACACACTACCCCCTATTTTCTAATGCTGATTTTCCAATCATATACTTTGATCTTTTAAAAATTATAAGTTAGAAAAAAAGTTTAATTCTATAAATTTGAGGAGCGAACATCCTTAACCGAACCATGTCAATTCATTTAAGAACTCTTAATTGATTCAGGTGTACTATCTAGCTGTTTATTTACCTTTAAGTGAGATCACTTTATTTCAGTAAAAACGGCGTGCTACAGCGCCTTTAATAGCGATAAGAATGAGCAATATAATATCAGCTGTGACTAAGGGGCGAGATGAAGAGATTCTATCAGGCTTAGCTAATGTTGTTGTCAACAGTTATACAGGTCAGGAAGCCCTTACATCATAAGCTCGTGATTATCTCCATTATTCATGGAATATTCTGATATATCAATGTCAATTACATCATGAAATGCCCTATCAATCTATATTTATTACACAGATGGGATTACCATCCGCTATAGGTCAAGAGGATTACCAACACCTTGGGCCACTCATAAATACTGGTCACTATGGTCAGATGATGGACAAAGATTGTACTGGCCGTTATCTTACTGGCCCTGGCATTAGGAGGATAAGGTAGCGACATAAATCTGAAAAGATGTATTAAAGGGGCAGTAGCACATTTTTTGCAAATTTTATTTTTTCAAATTTCCCATTTATAATGATAGTTTATGTCATTTATATTTCCTTTAGAGAAACATCTTATTACACAAACCAATTATCCGTAGTTGCAATAACGGTGTTGCTTACTTTATTATTTCAAATTACAAAAACGATTCCCATGGCTTTACCGAACCATGTACACTCATTTTTAACTTGATTTTCTGAAGAGAAGGGAGTTTTACTATTGGTGACATTATTTTTCAAATACATTTCATCAATTTCTTTGAGCGAAAAAATGTGCTACTGCCCCTTTTACATTCCAGGAACGCCTCTACTTGCTCATGACACACATTGCAATATTTGCCTTAACATAAATTCATGCACATGGAGACCTACGTTGTTTTCTACAGCAGACATATACTTAATTTTGAAAATAAGTTTAACAAACCGCCCCACCCCCTCCGAAAATCTGTGACAGTCCACTGAGAGTCATTAGACACCCCTGGTTAACGATTCATTATAGATCATGTAACACTGACAAGTGTCCATCTGGTGCACCACTAGAATTGAGGGCCGTATGTAAGAATCAACGGCAGGATTATCTTACTTGATCAATGGAGAAAGTTAGTGGAATCAATATACAGCATTGAAGAAGACCATCTTTCCAGAAAAACAGCATTGCAATTAAGATGAGGTGAGGCTAGTTGGGTGTTAACGCCGCTTTCAAGAGTATTTCACTTTTGTCATGACTGCATTGCGGTGAAACCTGCGAACATCGGCTGGAACTAGCGAACCATGGGTGGTACTACACTGGAATTTAGTGTGGCATTGCACCCAAACCTTACTGCGTGTAGAACAGTTCTCCACTGGAGACAAAGTTGCCACGCCCCTAGCGGGATTCGAACTCCAGACCTCTTGATCCAAACACGCTAACCACTGTGCCTTATCTCGCCCCCAATTTTGCAATTAAAAAAAGGTAACAAAAAAATACAAGATTTAGTCCTTGTACCAGGGTAATAATTTTTTTAAGCGCTTTGATCAAGGCCCTTTGTATCATGGATATCGCACGATATAAGTATCCTCATTATTATCATTATTTCTGAACTCCAATTTCTCCACATCAAACTTTTTGGTCAGTCAAATATCATAAACCTGAAGTTCAAATGAGCTGTTTGTTCTTCTTCCACATCATCCCCTTTCCCTTAATTCGCAACCCTAACGCTTCTTCTTATTATATATGTTATTCATTATACAGCAAACCAGTTCTGTATGCGGTTATTATCACCAGTCAGGTATAATCTACTGTTATCTCATCCCCTATTCCTGATTATTCATCATTAACCATCCAATCAGGTCCTCGGGGACTACTCAACAGTCCATATGCCATACTTGTCTGTGTCATGGTGCGATGTCATGGTGCGATGTCATGGTGCGATGTCATGGTGCGATGTAATGGTGCGGTGTAATGCTGTGCTCTATAGATCAAGTGTGTCGACATAACAATAAGCTCCATATCACACACTTATCAGGTGAGGTGAGTTAGAGTTTAACACCGCTTTCAAGTGTATTTCACTTAAATCGCGGCTGGTAGTATTATGGCAGGGAGAAAGCCTGCAACTCCATGTGGCTATGCATTGCGGTGAAACCTGCGAGCAGCGGCTGGAACTAGCAAACCATGCTACACTGAGATTAATTAAAATGCCCTCTTGATGGGAAATGAATTTGCATGGCTTAACTGAACCATGTCCATTCACCGTTTCATGAGATCACTTTATTTCAGTAAGAAAAACATGCTACAGCGCCTTTAATGTTAGTAAAAAATGTGGCTTTAGTTGAACAATCCAGTTTTAGCAACATTCTGTCACTCTTTAAAAGATCCCCTTTCTATCAGCAAAAGTAAACATGTACACTGCAGCTGTCCTCTCGACAAACATGCTGTATTTAAAAAAGCTCCTTTCATTGAAGTAACCCCTTTTTTTCATTTCGCTGAGAGCAACGAGACCATTGTATTCAAAGTAATGAGGATATTAGAGATCCCCTAAATAAATATCAAATTTTCAAAAGAAGACATTTTTTGTTTGAATATCCTATTTTCTGGTACTGTATATGGGTTTTTTGTGGTACTGGATTTAGTATGATAAACTGGCATGCATGATGATGAAAATTGTTTTTCAAGACGGATGGATGGACTTTGAAACTTGCTTTACAATCTTTGAATCATTTTATTAACTATCTAGATCCAAAATACCTTTTTACATTGAATTAGAAACATGATCGTTATACATCTAGGTGTATCCTTCATAAAGATTTGATATAAAGATTTATAAAGAGTGTCATTTCTATGCACATGTATGTAATACTTTGCTCCAAGATGATTGGAAATGTAAGATAAAATGGAAATTAAAAATAGCAAAATTTGCTTGCAATAACTAAAGTCATACAGAATATCAACACGACAGGTGGACAATAAGTTACAAAACCAGTCAGGTACAATGTATTTATTTTATCTAAATCAACATAGGCCAACTGCGGCAAAGCAAGAGACAACTTTGAAATCCTTTTTATGCCAAAATTAATAATTTGCATGCAATAACTAAAGTCATACAGTCAACACGACAGGTGGACAATAAGTAACGATATCATTCAGGTACAATGTATCTATTTTATCTATATCAACATAGGCCAAAGCAAGAGACAACTTTGAAAGCTGATAGAAAAACCTTTTATGCAAAAAGTAAAATATACTTCGCTTGGTGAGAAGAGAATAAAAATGGAAATAAAAAAAAGGAAATGTTGCTTGTAATAACTATAGTCATACAGTATATGAACACGACAGGTGGACAGAAGGTAACGAAACCAGTCAGGTGTATCATTGTTGTACGTCAATCTGGAAAGGTGAGAATACAAAGAGAATATAACGGGGCACTTGTGTTACAAAGGACAGGTATACGCCATATGATAGGGGCATTAACCTTGTTGGGATACAATGTACCTTGAACAGGTAATAAACCTGTAGCTTCATGACGTTTTGTAGTTTGATATCCTTATAAAAGTTACATATAACAGCGTAGATAAAAATAATGAAGCTTTATGAGGTGATTTTTGATAACATTGAAATAAATGTTTATCAATAAAATGACGAAAAAGACAAAAACAACTTTTCAAGTTATTTTGCACGTAACGAATCTAGATACAGCGTTATAGAAACAGGTAAAGGAATGATAAGCGATTTGCTTTTTGTAATCTCACCATTTTTAAATACTTATTCTAAAGAGAACAATAAGATAAGTAGCCTTTTATACAAAGTAATATTTAATGCATAAATGCAGTTTAATACTCATAAATTACCTACTGTTCAGTTTATTAGCTTTATCATCCAAAACTGTGAGATATCACAGGAGATATCACTTTTTGTGAGATCAAACAATATTTCCAAGGCCGACAATTACATTACATGACAATACTTTTACATCACCGAATAATGACGTCACAATTCTATGATGTCAAACATGATGACATCAGTGAGATATAAAAATTCTCAGCAAGCCTCGGACATTTATAACTTGTATCAGCTCATGTTGATATTTGATATCAGAAGACAATTGAGTGAGATTCTCTATGTATCAATGCAGTTTTCAACCCTTGTTCATTCAAGCTTCACAACACATCACTTTCAAATGCTTGGAGAATACCCAACTCTTGCTGCCACTAGGTGCAGGTAGTAAATGTGTCTAGCTAATCCCGGGGGGGTTCACGCCACTTGGAAGAAAAATTTTCACTCATATCACGGCTGCTAGTATTATTGCAAGGAGAAAGCTTTTAACGCCAAGGAGTTATGCATTGCAGTGAAACCTGCGAGCATCGTCTGGAACTAGCAAACCATGGTGGTACGGCGCTGAAATTCAGTGTACCATTGCACCCAAACCTTACTGCAGGTAAAACAGTTCTCCACATCAGACAAAGTTGCCTGATGGGATTCGAACCTCGGACCTCTTGATCCGAAGTCAAAGGCGCTATCGCCCCGCCTTATAAAGTCTTTACCTTATTTCTAGTTGCAATATTAAAAACAGGTGTTTGCATCTTACATGATACATAATTTACTCTATTTTAATTGGAAACTAATAATTATGATATATTTGGTGATTCGGAACGAATATGCAAGACGAGTGAATTTATTTGTACTGTAAACAGCACATATGGTGAGTGGGAACGTATTAAAGCCTAATAAAATGTTATGAAACACAATGGATGCACCTTTAAACGTATACAAACGTATATATACACGTAATGGGCAAAAATATAATTAAATCAAGTAGGATAACAAGCTGAGGATGACAATGATGGACGCACAAGTAGATCAGTTCACTCTTGCAAAAATTAGATTTGTAACTTGAGATCTCTCGCCAGTAGTTTCAAGGTTTGATCGACCTCATGATAGTAAAGTTGAACACGTGTCACAGGGGTGATCAAACAGTGATCAAAAGGTGGGCCAACAGTGCTGAAATAGTCAGCCAAAGGGAGAGGGGTGTATAATATCTACCACAACGGTTTATATTTTAGACAGGAAAAGTTCACAATATTACTGTGTATATGCACTGTGGAACCTGATAGCACTGGCTGGAATAAACAAATCTTGGGTGGTAAATACATTGTATTACAAAGGAAAATTGAATCGAAACTTTACCACGGAAAAACTTGCTAACTCAAGAATACAAGCATATATACAAATTTAAATCAAAGGCACTGTGATATCATACTTATCATGACAAAGGCACTGTGATATCATACTTATCACACCATAGGTATTGCGATATCATACTTATCACACCATAGGTATTGCGATATCATACTTATCATGACAAAGGCACTGCGATATCATACTTATCACACCATAGGTATATGATATCATACTTATCATGACAAAGCCACTGTGATATCATACTTATCACACCATAGGTATTGCGATATCATACTTATCATGACAAAGGCACTGCGATATCATACTTATCACACCATAGGTATATGATATCATACTTATCATGACAAAGGCACTGTGATATTATACTTATCACACCATAGTGATATGATATCATACTTATCGTGACAAAGGCACTGTGATATTATACTTATCACACCATAGGTATATGATATCATACTTATCATGACAAAGGCACTGTGATATCATACTTATCACACCATATAGGTATTGCGATATCATACTTATTATGACAAAGGCGTTGTGATATCATATAATCATCATTATATCATAAACCAATTCTTATTTTACATCCTCAAATAAAAAAATTAATAAATTTACTTGGGAGTATTGTTTTCTTATTCAAACCAAGATCTCTCAGTTTCTGTATATAAATAATTTATGTCAGAGATTTTATAACCATATTCGCGATTCATAATATGTACAACAGCAATTTATATGAAACTAATCCCCTTTCGATCTTATGAAGAATTATTATTATTCCACAAGGATTTACTTAGCATACGTTTTATAGCTTCAGAGAATGTTTTGTACTTTTATAAACCTGATTAACATCCTCATCTCTAGCTCTGAAAATCCGTATCTCAGCATAAGAAAATGACTACCGTAAATCCTGAATAAGATGTCTGCATTGAATAGACTCTCTTGCACAGAAGTTTTTGAAAGCAGCAAACGCCTGCCTTAATTAAACGCTGTGTAAACTGAATTTAAATTCTAGAAATCACTGCTTTGTACCGTAGGAACTGGTCTCTACAAGCCTCGATCATTATGAAATAAACGCCTGTCTTGAATAAACACCTATGGTACAGACATTTTGAAAAAAATAGAAGCCTGGTGCCTAATTAAAAGGAGGGTTCTATCAGGGTATATTTTGTGGAAACGAAATTCGGGAGGATATCACTGTTTACACATATATGTTATAAACACATGATTAAAACATAGTGAAATTGAAAGATAATGATGAAGGCAACATTTTGATGACTTTATATTTCACAACTTGATTTGTTGAAAATTAAAAACAATGAGAACTGAAGCCATTCATCGGCGCTGCGAGTGGGAAAAACGTCGCTACAGTATAACAGCAAATTGTTTATTAGTTTTATGACGTGTAAGGTGTTACTATGAAATACTCTATCAGGGTACGGTATGTGTTTAGTTATTAAAAAGTTGCAAAATTAGGTACAATATAGCATGTTTTCTTTTCACGTAACGCAAAAATAATCCAATATGGCAACAGAACCCTCCCTTTAAGGATATAAGGTAATTTCTAAGAGTATAATCGTCCAGTTTTCTCAGCTCCAGAAAAAGGTACCGTATTTCCTCAAATACAACTATTTCGTCCAACACACCCCTACTTCTTGGGTTCTATTCAAGGCCCGGGTTGTATTCGAGGAAATACAGAGGCCTTAAATTCATTTTCGAGACCCAGGTTGTATTTACCTATGCAACCCATGACCCCCATGTGTTTGAGGACAAGTTATATTCGAGGATGGGTTAACTGTATTCAAAATTGGGTTATATTCGAGGACAGGTTATATTAAAAACTGGGTTTAATTACAGGATGGGTTATATTCGAGGGTGTTATATTCGAGGATGGGTTATATTCAAAATTGGGTTTAATTACAGGATGGGTTATATTCGAGGGTGTTATATTCGAGGATGGGTTATATTCAAAACCTGGGTTGTATTCAGATAATTGAGACTCTCGTTATATTCAAGGAAATATGGTATATTTCTTCTTAGATTACACTGAGAAACTTCAAGCAAGTTATCTGCATAAAAAGACTCCTGGTACATTTCAATCAGTCTTTGATCACTAGAAATCCCCTGATAAAGCCGAGATGTAATGAAATTACTTGAAGAAAAAGACTAATAGGAATGTTCTGTCTCCTAATCTCTTTCCCTTGTAGACAAAAGATGATAAATGTGCTCGTGTGAATATAAAACCGGACTTCCACATTTTGGCTTTTACAGTGACACGGTTATCCTCTTAGAGTAGGGAATTATTCTTTGTTCTTATGAAAAATGTTACTTAATAGAGATACATCCTGATAGAAATTTCATCCTAATTTCTTTCATGGTTAGGAATCAGAGAATGGTAACAGGAAAACAAGGAATCGAGGTGAGGTGAGTTGGGGTTTAACGCCGCTATCAAGAGTATTTCACTTATATCGCGACTGCTATTATGGCAGGGAGAAAGCCCGCAACGCCTTGTGGCTATGCATTGCAGTGAAACCTGTGAGCATCTGCTAGCGAACCATGGGTGGTACTGCACTGAAATTCAGTGTAGCATTGCACCCAAACCTTACTGCGTGTAGAACAGTTCTCTACTGCAGACAAAGTTGCCGTGCCCCTGGTGGGATTCGAACCCCAGCCTCTTGATCCGAAGCCAAACGTGCTAACCACTGTGCTATCCCGCCCTCGAAAAACATTTGTACCTATTCCTTGTAGTTACTTTAAAACAAAAGGCAAAGATGTGCTTTTAAACAAATTAAAACTCATATAAGATAAGTTGCTTATTTCTGGATACTTAGATATGCTTATCATGACAACTAAGGCACTGTGATATAATACTTATCACACCATAGGTATTGTGATATCATATACTCATTATGGCATCATGATATCATGATGTCATGAAACAGGGTATGCAATAATAAAGCTGAATATATTTTAGAAAATATTTTGTTTTTATCCTCACAACAACAATGACACAGTAACTGTAATGATTGTCAACGTTTAAATCAAAACGATTTCGAAACATATATGGCTACCTTAAATACCATATATTACTGTGTATAAGGCGTCATTAAGACATCGCAAGTTCGTCTCACCTAACCCAGCTTCAGAATTTCTTCTGAAACATTATTATTGTATAAGACGACCCCCTTCTTTGACCCCCTATTTTCTGGTATCAAACAGTCGCCTTAAACACAGTAATATATGATAGTTTTGGGCCAGTATTTTTATAAACATATCAAATAATGAAGAAGACAAATATTTATGGATGATCAACTTCTTTATTAACAATAGCAATGGCTATTGTTAATAAAGAAGTTGATCATCCATAAATATTTGTCTTCTTCATCACACCAACTTCTAGAATGCCTCTCAAACAGTTTATATCAAATAATCACATGACAGTATCATATGGTTAAGATTGCTTTAAGGTCATATGGTAGGTTTCTTCAGTTAAACTCCCAATGTTTTTAAGATTGACCCGAGCTCATAAGGGCACATGTTGACTTGTTAGTGTCATCGTAACGCCCCAAGGTGTAGATAATGGCGTCAACTGTCAACGTGGTAGGCAAATTGTCCCATCTGACCCGTATAGGATACAGTATTGTCTTTAGATAACATCTACACAAGGCCTGAAGTAATAGTGTGAAGATTCTTCTTGATATAAACAACCACAGAGAGTCGACTACATCCTGGCAAGTGGGAAACTGTAAACGAATATTTAACAATATTTATCGAGCTTTATTCTTTAAAGGGGCAGTAGTACGTTTTTTGAAAATTTTATAAAACATCATATTACACAAACCAATTATCCGTAGCGGTAATAACGGTGTTGCTTATGAAGCAAACATTGCATGGCGGCCATTTTAATGTGAACAAATTTTATTATATTGAATGACATGGCTTTATGGAACTTTACACTCATTTTTTAACTTGATTTTCCGACGAGAGAAGGGTGTTTTTACTATTGGTGACATTATTTTTCAAATAAATTTCTTTGACTTATTTGACCGAAACAACGTGCTACTGCCCCTTTAACAAATAATTCATCATCATATTTTGTGTTTAAACTTGTAATAAAGTTTTCAAATTATTGGTAATAAATCAACCTAACAAAGGATTGTTTTACATCCCAAGTTTCATCTTCCTGTGCTAAGACAGTGGAGCGCTGCACCTGAAATGTATATAGTGGGCTCTGACTTCCTAAGCACCGAAAAGTGAGGGAAATGCTGCAAGGCTTAATTTATTCTGTAATGGAGGCTGGCATGAGTTATGCCTTGCATAGAGAAGTTTGGTATATCGATTAGTACTTCTTTGTTGTGAACCTTAACAATGTATCAGAGTTTATGCTTATCATATATACAGTCAGGCCTCGATAATCCGAACGCTTCCGTTTTTTATCAAAAACGTTCGGATAGTGAAATGTTCGGATTACTGAGTACTGAGGACTACTATAGAGATTAGTTTGGTTACATCTTCCTACCTTTCGGAAACTGCGAGATTCGGAATATTGGTGGCCGGATTATCGCGGGTTGACTGTAGAAGGATTCATTTATTTGAGAATGTTCCGATGAAACTTTTTTTGGTCCTTCAAAGGCTTATCATTTTCACAATTACATCTTTTTGAGAGTTTAACCACATCAAAAGATAGAGGTTTAAAAAGGACACAACATTTGAGAGGAAGTTCAAGTTTGTGCATTTATTCTTTTAAAGTATTCATAATAAGTTGACACATGAGTCATTGAACTTCTTGTTGCAAAAACATTACAGGTTAGGGTTATTTGGGGGTTAAAACTTTTACGCCCCTTTCAAGAGTTATCACGGATGATAGTATTATTTCAGAAAGAAAGCCTGAAACACATAGTAGCTACACATTGCAATGAAACCTGTGAACATTGCTGGAGCTAGCAAACCATGGGTGTACTGGGCTGAAATTCAGTGTACACTGCAAACCTTACTGCATGTAGAACAGTTCTCTACAGCAAACAAAGTTGCCGAGCCCCTAGCGGGATTCGAACCCAGACCTCTTGATCTGAAGCGGAACGCTAAAGCATTAGAAGTGACTGGTTTACAGGACTCTCGGTAACAAAGGGACTGGCCTCTTCCTATTGGTTTCTCATGGGCTATTCCAGCACCAAGCTATCACACAAAGATAATTTGAAACAAATTGACTACAAACTTACTTTGTGCCAGCAACACATACAAAATTTGAAATAACCTCAAGCACATCAATATTCATAAACCATTGTGGATATTCATAAGATTGTTCAAGGGAAGACCGATTTAAATTTGCCGTTACAAATAAACAGGCGGACCCTAATTTATTCAGTTCAGTCTTTTTCAGTCAGTGCACGATTGTAAACAGGAAACACTTTTTCTAAACCACACCTCTACAGTATAAAACGTCCTGACATCCATCAAGGAAGTCTGGTGACGCGCTGTGCTTTGTCAGGCATGGAATACCGTATTTCCTCTAATTGGGGCCCGGGCCCTTATTAACATGTTAAGGCTCTTACCCCCCGGCGCTTATTGGAGGCCCGGCTCTTATTTGAGGCCCGGCCCTTATTTCATTATTAGGTTTGACCAATGCACGTGATAATATCTGATAACTGACAAAAATGTCTCAGAAAAACACAAACTCCTCGCCATTTGACGTAAACCTAATTTAGAATGGTAGTTTAACCCTCTTAGTACCTGGGAACATATATGGGGAATATTATCTAGTAGGGAGTAATTAATAATGCGATATAAACCGGACCCCTATCAAAGACCCGGTCCTTATTGGAGGCCTGGCTCTTATTCACCTTTAGGTACCTTTACCCCCCGGCTGCTATTAGAGGCCCGGCTCCTATTTGAGGCCCGGCTCCTATTTGAGGCCCGGCTCCTATTAGAGGAAATACGGTATTTCGATAGTGTACCAGGAAATGGGAAGATATTGTCTTAATAAACAAGCTCTGTTACGCTTGCCGCCAACTCATGTCAGATTAGATATATATTGTACGAACTAGCAGTTGATGTTGCGGTATTTAACAGTATATTCATCTCTTGTTGCATTTATGAATATATCTTTATCCTGTATTGTTTTTAACTTTTGCAGGAATCATATTATCCCAGACATAGCCATTTTGACAGGTACTCAATCTTACTGTATGTGATAGCCGAATAAATACACATAGATGCATATTTATTATACACATTGTACATACTTATGTCATGTATGTTTACCTGTTGTTGTATATATACACTGGACAAAAAATAGGGATATTATATGATTTATGATTTAATATTTCATAAGTATGTTGATTAAAAAATAAGATTAAAGATTTTAAAAAATCATTATTAATAATTAAAATTGAAATATATGCTTATTTTTGCCAAGTATGGATAGGGTCATATCTTTATATTTATTTTCTTAGTTATAAATTATTATTATATTTATTCTGAATAGAATTGATATAATTTTGCCATTAACATTCTGTTTTTATTTTCATTACTTTATTCACACAAATTAATTGAATTCGAAAGGATATGATAATAAGGACACATGTATTGAAAAAACATGTTTGTTCGTCTAAGTCCATTAAAATATCATTGCTAGATTATGAATTTAATTATACATATCTTCAATATTTGTCTAGTTTAAACACTTAAGCAATTAAACTGATAGGATATTTATAGGAATCACCACCTGTTAACAAGGAAATTATTCGGAATTGGAGCACTAGCTATAGATAAACTAAAACCAGGCTATACAGAATCTCCATAATGATTAAAGTACTTCGGGGATTTTGAGCCTGCCCCTATCAGATCGAAGATAGTAATGTATCATAAGTAGTATACTGTTTATCTATTAAGCTGATGGCTATAGGGACCATCTCAAGAACACTTAAATCAATTTCAAGTTAGAAAGAGGTTTTTCCATTTCAAAATGGGAACCATATCCATTTAAATTTATGCAGCATATATAATCTGTGAGAAATAACTAGGATGAAAATATTATTTTTGTCAAAATAACACTTAACGTAAATTTTGTTTAGATTTTCTGTAAATGTGTGTTAAATGAGTATGAGATATCTTTATAAGTAATATTTAAAACTGTAATATTTAACAATAGCGTTCTGATCAAACTCAATGTTAAAACCATAAATATGATAAAAACTTTATTTTGGTGAATAAGATGACAGAGTAAGAATAAAATTACATATTTTGATAGTTAAATTGGTTTTAAACTTTAGAAATAAATCAAATTTATTTTTCATAATCAAATTAAAACTGACATTTGCAGTGTAAATAAAATAAAATTGTAAAATGATCTTACTAAGGTGATATTAGTGAACCAGCCCAGTTCTCGCTATACAACTTGTTGTATCAACTTCAGATTGTTCAACTCTGTTGCTGTGTAAGAACACTCAAGTTGTAAGAACTCTCCATCATACCATGCAAACAGGACATTAGAAGAGAATTAACAAGGGATTCCCTTACAAGTCAAGATTTATAGAGCTATCAAAACTAAAAAACAACTTTTCTGAATATTCTAACAGTCTTATTACTTAATATAAGAAACATGATACAATACAAAACATCCATGACATTTGCTAACTTGATGTGTATTAGAAAATAAGTATGGACGCCACACAAATCAATATTTACTCTGCTTCTATTACAGAATAAAGGATGTTTTTTATAAATCTAAACAACGGTTATGGGTAACATTTCACTCATAAAGTAACACAATGTCATGTGAATATTTTTTGCATTTATCATCTTTCTGGCCGACCATGGCGTGTGTTTTCCATATTTTCCTCATCTCTACACAATGTGTTTCTATACATAATACATTGAACAAGTTGAACTATCAGTGAGGTGATTTGGAATTTAACACCGCTTTCAAGAGTATTTCACTCACATCACAGCTGCTAGTATTATGGCAGGGAGAAAGCCTGCAACACCATATATCAATGCATTGCGGTGAAACCTGCGAGAATCGGCTGGAACTAGCGAACCATGGGTGGTACTACGCTGAAATTTAGTGTAGCATTGCACCCAAACCTGACTGCGTGTAGAACAGTTCTCTACTGCAGACAAAGTTGCCGTGCCCCTGGCAGGATTCGAACCCAAGACCCCTGTATCCGAGCCGAACGCGCTAACCACTGCACTCTCCAGCACCCTTAATAGTAGTCGCCATAAATATCAGTACAATATAACTAATTATTATTATTATTCGATTTATATTCTATTATCAGCTTCAATTTCAAAGGTAATAATTATTGAGTGATATTGAGATTTAGGCAGCTTCTATTTCAAAATAAAGAGGGTTTCTGAGTACACACTTTTATTTCAGAAGTTATAAGAAACATTATACAATACTACATTAGAAATGAATTTCACAGAATAATTCACATTTTTCTTAATATATTCCACACAAATCACGAAATGTTTTACAAATGTATTGTAACAAATTTATGTCCCAAGATTTATAAACAGGTGAAAGAGCATTGTGTAAGACATAAATAAACCATGGGTCAATTTAAAACAAACACGTATTTTTTATTAGGGGTGTAACAATACATCGAACTATCGATGCATTGCAATAGTTGGCTTGACAATAGTACTATATCGATAGTATATACAAAAACACTATTGCTATCGCAATAGTAAGGTTAACTATCGGTACTAATGAACTATTAAATTTCCCTTAATTATGAATGATTTACACAAGCCTCACTGCATTTAATTCAAGATTTTTCATTTTAGAATGTCAAAAGGGAAGAAATAGAGAAAGGAAATAGCAAAATGTCAAAAAGTCTGTTCATTCATGATTTCTTTACTGATTTTGGTTCCATAGTCCTTGCATCAATTAAACATTTCAACTAAAACCTATATATATAAGAAATCTAGCTGATTATTGCGTATTTGTAAAAAAAAAACTATCGCAATAGTTATTGCAATAGTAAGTTACAATAGTCTATCGCTATCGCAATAGTAAGTGGCAATAGACTATCGCTATCGCAATAGTCTGTTTAGGTTAATAGTCACCCCTATTTTTTATAGAGACACATATATAATAGAGACACATGTAATATGTCACAATGTTACAGCTATATGTCCCAAATTTCAATGAAATTACAAACATCATCAACCACTACCACCAAACTGATCGTGGACTGCCACATGTATTAGAATGCAAAGTGTTACAATTTATAGAGACATATATATAATAGAGACACATGTAATGTAATAATAACAGTTTATTGTCCTCATTACAATGTAGATTCGGAAATTCTTTGTGCACCCTGCAGCCACAGTGCAGCGCCAGTTCAAGCATTGTTCAAGGAAGCAACAACTCCCATCTTTTAACGTCTTTTGGTATGACGCGGCCGGGAATCGAACCCCGACCTTCCGGGTGATGAGCAGACGCTCTACTAACTGAGCTATATCCCCGATAGTGTTACAGCTATGTCTTAATTTTCAATGAAATTACAAACATCAACCACTACCACCAAATTGATCGTGGAGAGCCACATGTATTAGAATGCAAAGTGTTACAATTTCATTGTGACATTAACTCAAGAAGTATGACCACAAGATAACAAAGAAAGGCGACACCACTACAGTTCAGCTAGGTGTTATGTTATCAGTCATAGCAGGTGTCACACAGCAAGTTGCAAGGTTTAGTGTTAGGGAAATAACAGTAATCATAAAACCCGCGTGATCAACCGTATCATTTTCATGAAGGCCTGTCCCAACAACAAATGAGGAAGTAATTGAAACGTAGTATTATCATTATCAACCTTTACACAGTTGATTAACCATCAACCAGACACAACTTGTAACAAAATTGTTCAAATACGAGTCATAACTTGATATGTTAATGCAAATATAAGCAAAATAGTTTTGTGAATGAAAGCTTATTTTCATCAATACAAATGTCTTAATTAATTTGGATTTAACTTCATTGTAATTAATCCTTCAAAATCTGCTACAATCTAAAAATACAAAAATATATAAACAAAGCTTAAATTTAGTTATATGATTTGGAAAATTATCAATTATGTAGCCAAAGGGATTGTCTTTAGATTGTATATATCAATTAAGTTTTTTATTAAATTATAATAATCAACTGCTAAATTGTGTCAATAATCTGTTACAATGTATTTATTATATGACGAGCAGTAAAATACTGGGATTTATCAGTGAAATAAACTGTCTATCAAGCTACAGTGAAAATAACTTATATTTTCACTGCGAAAGGTGACTGATATAATTCGACGTCATAAAACAATGGTCTCACACGGCGAATTGGCTTATGACGTCACAGTGTTGCTGTGGTCACGTTATATCAGTCACTGGTCGCAGTGATAAATCCCAGTATTTCATTGCTTGTCATATAATAAATAATGCTAAATAACCAGAAGCAAAAAAGGTTTTAATTGAAAAATGATGATGAACAAATCATTGATGATCTATTCTACAATGTTTAACTGTAATTATTAACCAACACATAAGATTTCATTTGGTAACTTTAGTACAAAAGCCTTCCAAATTCTCTCAAATGATTTGTACATCAACAAAATAAAAACAATATATAACTCTAAATAACAAACATTCCGCTAACGCCATATTTGGGGGTATGGAATATAACCAGAAGCAGAGGTGAGCTTTTAATTGAATAATTATGAAACTTTAAACTCTGCCAAATTCTCTAAATGATGATTTTCTTAATGTTTGTGTCTCCCATTCTCTGTGAGCACATGTTGACTCCAGCAGGGAGAAAGTTAATCTATTTATCTATGTTTTCTGGGCAAGTATGTATTTACACTAATATCTTCACTTCCCGCTTCAAGTTCACTCATAATGGAACATCACGTCATGCGAAAATGTTTTGCGTCAGTTCTATCTTTCTTCTTAAAATCTAGATTTATTGGTGGATGCTGTGACACATTTCTTTAAAATGTTCACAATCTCTAAACAACATATTTCTTTACACGGTACACTGGACATGTTGAATTGTCAGTCAAAGTTCAAATAGAGGTCATAATCAATACAATGTTATTAATAATTATTGTGATATTGAGATTTATGCAGCTTCTATGACAAAATAAAGTTTCTGAGTATTCTAGAGTAAGGTATAAGAAACATAATATGAATTTAGGAAAGACTTTTATAGAATAAATCAAATTTTATTAATATATTTCACACAAGAAGTTTTATTGCAAGTCAGTGAAAGTTCAAATACAAGTCATGATAAAAACAAAAGAGAGCTGCCAAAACACATGATGTTAGCCGCAAGAGGAGGAGGAGGAGCAGAGAGCCACCAAAACACAACGTTAACCTCACGAGGAGGAGGAGAGAGCCGCCAAAACACAACGTTAACCTCACGAGGAGGAGGAGAGAGCCGCCAAAACACAACGTTAACCGCACGAGGAGGAGGAGAGAGCCGCCAAAACACAACGTTAACCGCACAGGAGAAGGAGGAGGAGAGAGCCGCCAAAACACAACGTTAACCGCACAGGAGAAGGAGGAGGAGAGAGCCGCCAAAACACAACGTTAACCGCACAGGAGAAGGAGGAGGAGAGAGCCGCCAAAACACAACGTTAACCGCACAGGAGAAGGAGGAGGAGAGAGCCGCCAAAACACAACGTTAACCGCACAGGAGAAGGAGGAGGAGAGAGCCGCCAAAACACAACCTTAACCGCACAAGGAGGAGGAGAGGTAGAAGAAGATGAAGAAGAAGGAGGAGGAGGAGGAGGAGGAGGAGGAGGAGGAGGAGGAGGAGGAGGAGGAGGAGGAGGAGGAGGAGGAGGAGACAGCCGCCAAAACACAACGTTAACTGAACGAGGAGAAGGAGGAACAACAGGAGAATGTGTGTAATTACATGTTTCATCAGACATTAGAATGATAAAAACAATGTACAATGTATATACACAGTATAACTAATAATTATTCTTGTATGATATTGGTTTACATATTTGATATGACGATTTGACACAACACTGTGTCAGCTGTTCAAGCCAGGTGTAACTAAAGAAGTTTGACAAAACAATCCAATGGCAGTCATGGTTAATAAGAATGTCACAAGTTGATGAATCTACAGTAAAATGCAACAAATCTTTTGTTATGATACTTCGATTATTTATTACCCATATGGTTGAAAATAATCAAGTTAATATTTTCAATACGAAAAAATGTGCACATAACAGGTTTGACTAGCAACCATTGTTTCACAGCAACTTCCCGTATTTCGTCGTCTGTGACGTCATAAAAAGATTGTTTGTGACGTCGCTATAGCTTGCCGTGGCAAGAGATTTGGGCCTTTTCCTGACTATTTCTAGGTGTATCAAATGGAATATAATTGGTAACTAGAAATATGTGCATGTGATGCACTGTGATGTTCCCAGCTCCAACTTTCAATCCAACCTAGTCATATTACCCTTATTTTTCACTTATGCTAAGCAATAAGTTCAAAACTGCATTAATAAAATGAGAAATAAAAAATTCAGAATAGCCAAAGTAGCAAAAGGCACCACTCTATCACTAGGTCTAAGCAAATACAAAGTTTGGTGAACAAATATTGAACGGTTTTGGAAATAGAGGCCGGAAAAGGTCCCTACCTCCAATATGCACTATGTTCAAATTGTTTCCATGGAAACCAGAAAAAATTAAAAATTCAGAATAACCAAAATAGCAAAAGGCACCACTCCACCACTAGGTCTAACCACATACCAAGTTTCCTAAAGAAATACTTGATAGATTTTGAAATAGAGGCTGGAAAACGTCCCTACCCCCAATATGCACTAAGTTGAAATTGTTGCCATGGAAACCAGTAAAATAAAAAAATCAGAATAGCCAAAGTAGCAAAAGGCACCACTCCACCACTGGGTCTAACCACATACCAAGTTTCGTGAACAAATATTGAACGTTTTTTGAGATATGGCCCGGAAAAGAAAGCATTTCGGAATGACGGAATGACGGAATGACGGAATGACGGACGGAGGCGAAAACATTATGTCTCCCGAAAAAAATTTCAGGGGACATAATAAAGAAATTATTACACTCGAAAGTGTACTTTTACGAAACTCGAAACCCTAGCTCTCGCAATACAGAAATTCACACTCGTAATTCACACTTGCGTAAAAGTCATACAACACACTTCCTCGTGTAATAATCTCTATATATCATATGGTAAAACAATAATGACAAAGGCTGTAATGAGGTTAAATAAATGTATTCAGAATATAAAAGTTATTGATAACTCTCATCATATATATATAATAATTAATATGATATCATATTTGATACTGTAAAATATAAAATTGAGTGGTTATAAATTTAAATTTTAGAACCATTACCTAATATTTAACTGTACATGTATTATATTATTCTTGACAATTACGATATAAAGACATTTTGGGGGTTTGGGTTTGTTTTTTTTTAAATGAAAAGTTTTGATAAAGAATTATCTGGAATTCAAACTATCTGTAAAGAGTCATGGACAGATGTATGATCCTTGGCCCAATCAAGTATTTATAGTAAGTGTACAGATATATAGGTTAACTCCTTGCTTTCCATAAAGTCCATATTGACAGACAAAGATGCCTGTAGACTAACATTTAGTCTCAGAAATATTTTTTTCTTACCAACACCATTTTACAAACAATTCAAATATATATACAAAATGGAACCCTGAAGATGCCTTAATTTTGGACCTAGAGCTGAGTAATCTAGACTTGCTATAATTTTCTAGACTGGGTTAGTCATGAATTGAATATTTTGCTCTAGGGTCTGGATGACAGACTAAGTTGCCTGAGTCATGGCGGGTTAAGATTTTTATTTATTTCTTTAAAAAATTGTATTTATTTATAACAAAAGAGTAATTATCTAATAAAAAATGACATAGGCCTTTCTTATCGCAATTAATATGTTGTTGAAAGTAATGAAAACAGAATTTAATGAAAACTAAATAGAAAAGTAATTATTTGATAACCTAATTATCTTCTCCTTAATGAACACTTGTCTATCAGATGCATTCAAAGAAATAAAAGCACCTACTACAAGTCCTCCTTCGAAAGATTTCAATTAAATTAAAACTCTTTGAAAATGTAATTATTTGATAAAAGACGATCAGATCTCGTGACTGGCATATCAAATGCATTCAAAGAACAGTAACTAAACTTAGCTTTATCTTCAAAAGTAGCATTTTAATTAAACGGAAATATCTTTTCACATATGTAAGTGTGAAGGATATATCTATATTATTACTGACAACCACCTACTCAAACACGATTATGAAGTGCATTTCCCAATATCAAGTAATTTTTCTGTACAAGAAATATTAACCCTCAACTTGCATATTTCTTTTTTACCCATTTTAGCCCACGTGGCGGAATATTCAGGCCCTCGTGTTCCCAGCTGTAATTTAAAAAATTGGCTTTAGCAAAACCTATATTTTGAAAATATCATAAAAATCTAAATTTCAATGTTTCAATGATCATACTCACATTCTCTCAATAAATTAATTGAATAATGATTTTATTTATCTATATTGAATTATAATTAAGAAGAATTCAGATGAACTCAGTTTCATCTGTTTCTTCAACAAATCAGTTTTCCATTTGGTGAATTGATAGTTATATGATCTATCAATAATATATAAATGAGAGAGAGGAGTGTTAATATATCAATTAATGTATAACGATAATCATCATAATTCCTTCCACCTTATGATGTCATCAAGTATATAGTGTCATAGCATTATGATGTCATCAGCTTTATGATGGCAAAGCATTGTCATGTCATCAAGTATATAGTGTCATAGCATTATGATATCATCAGCTTTATGATGTCAAAGCTTTATGATGTCATCAAGTATATAGTGTCATAGCATTATGATGTCATAGCATTAAGATGTCAAGTTATGATTGTCATCTGATGTCATATGTATATCTCATCAGCTTTATGATGTCATAGTACTATGAGTCATTTACTTGATGATGTCAGGGACACAGTGTTCAATGATGAATATATAATACTTAAATACAGATTATTGGGTGGGCTGGAACTTTTGTTGAATATCATCTTTACAGTGGTAAACAAACTATAAGAAGTCTTGAATTATGCAAGACGTGAAGATCCTTTGGTGTATCAAGTCCTTAAAGGCGCTGTAGCACATTTTTTCGCTCAAATAAGTCGATGAAATGTATTTGAAAAATAATGTCAACAATAGTAAAACACCATTCTCTCTTCGGAAAATCAAGTTACAAATGAGTGTACATGGTTCCGTAAAGCCATGGGAATCGTTTTTGTCATTCGAAATAATAAAATGTGTTCACAATAAAATGGCCGCCATGCAATTTTTGCTTTATACGCAACACCGTTATTACCTCTACGGATAATTGGTTTGTGTAATAAGATGTTTTAGCCTCTAAAGTAAATGAAAATGACATAAACTATCATTATAAATGAGAAATTTGAAAAAATAAAATTTGCAAAAAAACGTGCTACAGCGCCTTTAACAACCACCTGCAGATTAAGTTGCCACAATTCATGAGATCAGACAGACAGATGTAATGTTTCCTGTAAATGTAACAACTTGTTACAATCTTTAATATAATAGAAGTGGATATATTATTCCTTACTCCTTACAGACACATGCGTGAAGTACTTGTACTCCACATGTTGTAGAATGCTCATTGATAACACGAACATATAGGCTTCCTGATAATTCACGTCAAGTGTATAAGTGTATCCTGAAGCATGATATATTTTTTTCTCTTCCAAAATTTAAGTATTAACATATGTATTAAATTATCTTTCTTTTACAATTTTTAATATTGTATAAATATATATGTATTTTATAATATTAATTTTCCAAATTTTAATATTGTATAAGTAAATATGTATTTTATTATTTGAATTTTCCAAATTTTAATATTGTATAAGTATATATGTATTTTATTAATTTTTTTGTCCAATTTTTATATTTATAAGTATTTATATTTGTATTTCATCATTTTAATTTTCAAAATATTAAAATTGTAAAAGTATTTACCATATTATCCTTGACAACTGGCACCTCTGAGCTATGGTCCGTGACCACAAACTGGAAGACCGGTGGCGTGTTGACATTGTTCGTCAACAGGTTGGTGGGGCGCAGCCGAGTGGCTAACGTTTCGATGGTGCTGTGGTGGGAACCCTTCGAATCCATGGTAACCATCCACTCAGCGAGAATGAGGCACAACGGTGATACACAACTACACAACACAACACTGAAGATATCAGCAGTACAACTCCATTCACGAAAGATTCTGTCACTTCAACGACCACATAACAGATTATCTTGCAGGAAGACGTGATCTGTGAAGACACTGCAAGTACTCCAACACTAGAATCTCAATAGCTACATTCACCTATAATCTCACTACTCTACATGCACATGCTACACGCTTGATGTCTAACAGCATCTGGCTCTGCCACTACTCTCTCTGTGTCACTCGGTGTCAGTACAGGCAACTGCACAGGCAATATGCTACTCTAGCCTTCTCTAACAGCCTGTCTGACAGAGGGGACTATCTGTATAGGCAAAGACTAGGGAGAGACACAGAGACACTATCTGTATAGGCAAAGACTAGGGAGAGACACAGAGACTTGCTGCCTCTTGGAGAGACTAGGAGAGACTGACTGCGAGGAAAGACTGAAATCTGGAGACTAGGTGCAGGCATCAACTAGAGTGTTATCAAAAGCTTGCTAGATCATCAACTGAAAGAGGCTCTAGAAGCCCGGTCTGACTTGGCTTGCCACTTCTGTCATAGTCACTGGAGTGTGACAGACAGCATGTGGGAAATCACTCATCCTTGACAAAAAGGGAACAATATGTGGGTCCGTTTATGACTGTATAAATCAGCTTTTCATTCAGTAAACACCCATGTCAGATTTGTTGATAGCTGTGGATTTAAACGTTTTCAGTCTCTATCCCTCTTGATTTAGTCAATAGTTCAAATTTTAAATTTGTGTGACTTTCAAGGTGTTTGAGATCACAGGGGGCTTGATTTAATACAATCATCATTCTTATTTTTTATTTTCAGAATGTTTACTACTGCTGTAATACTGGTTTACATTAAGGACTAATCTAATATTGACACAGAGGTGACTGTAGTATGTATTGGGCTGATACTTAACTTTACATGCTGAATCAATTCAAGGAGGCCAGATTACAGGATTCAAAGTCCATGAGTCGGACACAGGGTGAAGATGTCTTATGAAAGGTAATGACTCAATGCCCTACCACATGGTTTTATGTGGATATCTAAACTCTCAGACTACAACTTTGATCAATGCCCTACCAAATGGTTTTATGTGACTGTCCCAATTACCTCTCAGATTTCAACTTAGTTCCAATGCCCTACCCGATGGTTTTACATTGGTGTCTCAATTCTCAGTTACACAACTTTGATCAAACCCTATCAAATGGTCTCAACTCTCAGTTACACAACTTTGATCAATGCCCTATCAAATGGTCTCAATTCTCAGTTACACAACTTTGATCAATGCCCTATCAAATGGTCTCAACTCTCAGTTACACAACTTTGATCAATGCCCTATCAAATGGTCTCAACTCTCAGTTACACAACTTTGATCAATGCCCTATCAAATGGTCTCAACTCTCAGTTACACAACTTTGATCAATGCCCTATCAAATGGTCTCAACTCTCAGTTACACAACTTTGATCAATGCCCTATCAAATGGTCTCAACTCTCAGTTACACAACTTTGATCAATGCCCTATCAAATGGTCTCAACTCTCAGTTACACAACTTTGATCAATGCCCTATCAAATGGTCTCAACTCTCAGTTACACAACTTTGATCAATGCCCTACCAGATGGTTTTACATTGGTGTCTCAACTTTCAGTTACACAACTTTAATCAATGCCCTACCAGATGGTTTTACATTGGTGTCTCAACTTTCAGTTACACACCATTGATCAATTCCCTACTAGATGGTTTTACATTGGTGTCCCAACTCTCAGTTACACAACTTTGATTAATGCCCTCCCCGATGGTTTTACATTGGTGTCTCAAGTCTCAGTTACACAACTTGGAGGTGAGTTGAGGTGAGTTGGGGTTTAACGCCTCTTTCAAGAGTATTTCACTTATATTGCGGCTGCTAGTATTATGGCAGGGAGAAAGCCCGCAACGGCATGTGTTTATGCATTGCGGTGAAAACTGCGAGCATCGGCTTGAACTAGCGAACCATGGATGACTGCACTGAATTCAGTCCAGGTATAGCATTGCCCCCAAATACAAACTTGGAAGTCTTATAATTGTTGTATGTATTTTATTCCTTCTATGTGTATCTATATGAATTTTTGCTTTGACGTGCACAAGCTTACATCAGTTTCTTTTTAGCATACAATTTTCTCATCTGTCTATGTAGTCTACACCCCTTTTTAATAAAGTTCCTTATTAGATTATTTCTTGACTTTTTGGCTTGAACCCAAGAGCAGTCATTGATGAACAAACACATTTTATCTTCCTAATGATACTCTTCAAATTGAGTTCTGTTTTTTTTATTTAAGTAAATCTAAATGCAGAAACCAATGATGCATTTGATACTTTTTTGTCCAAACTTCTACAAGTTTTGATAAAGAAGCATCAAATAAGTGTGCTTTTTTGTATTAATATCCTTAAAGAAATTATATTGGATTGTTTCAGCAACTAAATAAAGAAACATATCAAGTCTTAAATATATCAAATCATCAGTTTAAAAGCATCAGAAATCATATGTGGTATTTATACTTTCAGACATGAATGTGAATGTAATTGAATTAAAAATAAGGTTATTTACCACTAGATTTAGAAACATTATCACTTTGTTAAAGAGAGGGTTCTATTGTGTGGGTATTTTGTGTGCAAAAGAAATTTGAGAAACATACCTGTATGCATATATGTTTTTATTAACAATTATTTTATTAAAAACTTTTTAATACATGATTATTGCAGAATCCAGGTGAAACATTATTTATACTGAAGGTAATATTTTTATGACTTTATATTTGAAAATTTAATAAAAGGATAGCGTACATGCATTCACAAAATAAAAATAATGAAAAGTGAATCCATTTATTGACGCTACGAGTGTTGAAAGCTTTGCTACGTACAATACAACAAGACATTGTTGATTAGTATACTGGTAATGATAAATTATATGCAACTTTGTGAATATTCTATCGATACACGTTTTATCATTTTTTTAAATTCAAATTAGAAAATACAACATTTTTTCATTTAAGTAATACAAAAGTAGCAAGATGACGGACGGACAGTCAGCAGCTGAACTCCATCTTTAAGGATACATCATAAATTTTATTTGGCTGAAATACGTGCCAATTAACATACAATATGTGCTGATTTCAGTTCAAATAATTTCACTCAACTATTCATCAATAATAGCCAATTATTAGCTTTATCATTTTCATTTCTAATTGAGCAACATCATTATACATGTACAGAAACCGAAAGTACACGTCCCATTTACATGCACAGTAGTTATAAGACCTCTTTAACATTATCAACCCAAAGTTATCTGTTTGTCTGGTATCAATAAGTTTCCAAAATTATGTTTGACTAATTGATGCGCGCCACACATGATGCATTGTCCGGTTTTCGATCAGAAATCGATACTTTTACCTTTATATTGTTGGTATACAGAATCAACTATCATCAACATGGCAATTTTCGGTAACAGTAAGTACTTCTTGAAAGATTAACATCATTTATAATGTTTGGCTTATGTGACCCACAACAACACAATGGATGTACCTTTAAAGGTTATTCATCTAAGTTGACATTCATCTTTCACATTTCACTCACCAGTGTCATTGTAAAACAATTAAATGTCATGACGCTGTCATACTTACTGCCCAAAATTTCATGAATAAAACAAAGATGTTATTACAATCGAAAGTGTGTCACTCAACTTTTGAATCAATTTGTGTCTAACCATTTTTTCGCCATGGTAATACAAATATCAACACTTGTTTCCTAACAACCACATTACACAATTTTCCTCTTATAACCACAATACATATATCTTTTTTAACGCTTAAAATTTTTTTTTTTTAAAGCCGCCATAAATTACACTGTGACGTCCTCAAATTTTCTGACTCTTAGTTTTATGTTAAGCAGTGAATTAGTCAACTTAAATTGACACTTCATATGAAGTTGTTAACCCTTAACTTGCGGGTCCCGTAATTATCCGGGAGGCTCATAGAGAAAAATGTTAGAACCCTTGGCGAGACCCGTACGTTGGACTTAGTGCATTTACCGGGTCAGTAATAATTATATTTGCCCCCCAGGCGAAATGCGAGACGAAGTGTGTCCGTATATCGCCACATGAAAACTTGTTTAAATACATCTCGCAGATAGCCACGATAACGAGTCTGTGTGAATGTCCGGTCGAAATATCAAGTAAAATTCACACCAAATTGCGTGTACATTGTTGACCCGTAACGCATCGATAATTAGCTTTACAAAAGGCCAATTGTGTCGTGCTCCGCTTCGAAGCCTTATTTCGCTTGGGGCTATTTTCACCCACGTGTTTGTATTGCCTTGGGTTTGTCTCGCCCGTACCTGCTATCTGCCTCGCATCTAGCGAGAGGGGGAAAAAAATCGGCAAATCGCCTTACTCCCGCACTTCATATCATGTGAGCGAATTGTTTGTTTTCAAAAAACAATACGGCAAAATAAAGGGGAAACAATGGACTACATTCCCATATAAAATTAGAAAATCTCAAAAAAATAATAAAGACAGCAATCGCCGTGAAAAAGGTCATGTTTACACTTCATAAATTTTGAAACAATCGACGATTTTCACAACTTCTAAAACATTTATCACGGCTAAAATACTGAATGCATTTTCATAATTTTTATATCACAATAAACCGAAAAGAATAATCTTTTATTCTATATAAAATGCGCAGATTTATTCACAGAAATAAAGATACAATTTTACCTTTCTGAGAGGCATGTGAAACCAAACGGCATACAAACTAATCAACATATTTTCATCAGTTATGGTTCGAGGTTAGCGTTTATTTGAAAAGTCAAACAACATAACCATATTTGGGTTGACATGTGCTTATTTGTCAACTGGTTCGAGATTATGATTTCTTGGAAAAGTGCGATGAACGACCGTTTGCAATGCCGCATACATGTTGTAAGTATTGACGATTTTATAGGTGGAAATAAAGACAAACTTTACATAGCTAAAGAATTATAACCAAAGGTCGCATTCTAATAATTTTTATATCATTGTGAAGCTAGACATCTTGTCTTCAATTCCGTATATAAATGGAATTTTTTTCGTTTCGTATTTATGATGTTACGAGGCCCGAATTAAAGACAATCTTTCGAAAGTAATAGAATAAAAACGAAAAAACATAGAAAATTCATTCAAAGTTTTGGGTGTGAATTAGCCATTTGTGTACGGGTGTCGCTACTTGAATTTGTATTGAACGCCCGTATATAGTCCTTATTCGCCATGTAGATGCGGTATATTTCGTAAAAACGGGACCGGAATCGCCACCTGGAAATTCCGCCAGCAGAGCTCGTTAGTGCCTAAGCTCAAACTACTGCTGCGAGCTGCGAGCCTGTAAATTCCGCCACAGGGGCTAAAAATGGTAAAATATATATACGCAACGTAAGGGTTAAGCAAGGCATAACTCGTGCCAGACTCTAACACTGGTTAATTAAGCATTGAAGCATTTCTTTCACTTTTCCTTGCTAAGACAGCGGAGCTCTGTACCTGAAATTTCAGTAATTTTAACTTTTTTAAATAATAAAACATATTCTGTTTGAGAGGCATTCTAGAAGTTGGTGTAATAGAAAGACAAGGAATTTATGGATGTTCAACTTCTTTATACCAACATGTATCCTGTACATAAACTGCTGTTTCACCATCTCTTCCATATGATTGATAACGGTATAAGGATCTATACCAAAATGTTGCCATTGTGAAATAAAGAGGTTGAACATCCATAAATTCCTTGTCTTTCTAACAAAACATATGTATTGACAGGTTATTCACAAAGTAACAAATAAATATATAAATAATATGTATGTGTCAACAGGAACGTCCTCTCAAATTTCATTCCACAACAAATACCCAATAGAACTCACACATGAAACCCAGAAGCATACCGAGGTAAACCAGCTTTATATAATATTTTTTAAGGAATGGAGAGTTCCAACATCTGTAAGTTCTACTAGTTTACATTATTACGCAAAACTTTTCATCCCTAAAAATTTAATTGACATATCCTCACAATTGACTAAATCGTCGGAGGGAGCAAAAGAGCCTAAGTCTACCCCCACTTTTCACAGGGCTTTCCTAGTTTGGGTTATTCTTGGGTTATAGCCCACCCCCAATTTTGCCAGATGTTCCATGGTCATACGAGTACCTTACATAAATCTATAATATTATTTTAAATGTCAAAAACCTACCGTCACAAAACCTATTCTGACTGACTGTCTCCGGTATGAATTTTAATCTTAGTTGGGGTCTCTCCCTTCTATAAGCCCACCCCCATGAGGACCTCGTCTTATACCAGGGAGAATACGTTAAGTAGATAAGTATCCTGTCATGCAGATATCATACCATGTGACAATAATATCAGTACCATAAACAATAATATCAGTACCATAAACAATAATATCAGTACCATAAACAATAATATCAGTACCATAAACAATAATATCAGTACCATAAAAACAATAATATCAGTACCATAAACAATAATATCAGTACCATAAACAATAATATCAGTACCATAAAAACAATAATATCAGTACCATAAACAATAATATCAGTACCATAAACAATAATATCAGTACCATAAACAATAATATCATACCATTACCATGTAACAATAATATCAGTACCATGTAACAATAATATCAGTACCATGTAACAATAATATCAGTACCATAAACAATATTATTACCTACGAGGGCAATCATATCGGGGTTCATATTTTTCATATGATGCCCTAGGGCAAGATATGACTTTGTCATGGTGACGTGACGTCATGAACATTACTATGACGTCACGCGTCGTCTATGACGTTGCGTTCTAAATCCGGCGAAGGTGGGTCGCCAGCCTATTGTTGAACGTGGATTTAAGTGTATTTCATTAATTTCACGACTTCGGTAATAAACAGAATATCATATTCGTATCTATGTCATACTATGTTTACGACACTCGTGCCTTAATATCGGTATATCCCTCGCTCTCGCTCGGGAAATACTGATATTCAGGCACTCGTGTCATAAACATAGTATGACATAGACACTCATATAATATCCTCTATATATCAGTACCATAAACAATAATATAAGTACCATAAACAATAATATCAGTACCATGTAACAATAATATCGTACCATGTAACAATAATATCAGTACCATGTAACAATAATATCAGTACCATAAACAATAATATCAGTACCATAAACAATAATATCAATACCATAAACAATAATATCAGTACCATGTAACAATAATATCATACCATGTAACAATAATATCAGTACCATGTAACAATAATATCAGTACCATAAACAATAATATCAGTACCATAAACAATAATATCAATACCATAAACAATAATATCCGTACCATGTAACAATAATATCAGTACCATAAACAATAATATCAGTACCATAAACAATAATATCAGTACCATAAACAACATAATGTCATAAAGATGTTTCGAGATTTCACATTGTTGTCAAACTGAAAAAGAGTTTCAACCTGAAAACAACAAAATGGACCAGATAAGACAAGAGAACTGTTGGAAGACTCCAGTTCAGTTTACCGTTCATCCTGTCAAATAGGAAGACAACTTGATTTCATTTCCTACATGCACTGTAGACTTTCCCTGTTTACGTCTTACCTCGATGAATTGTGTAATCTTACAAGGACGGAACTCATACATCATGTGGCAAGATGATTTGTGTTTTTCTCATTTAAATTTTTTTCTTAGTTAGAATTTGCACAACAAGTCTTGCTTTTATGAAAATGATATTTGCTGCAAACCTTATTTTATAGTTAATTAGTGCATATCCAAATGTTACTGACGTTTTGTTGATGATATATTTTTTAATGATTTTTCTTTTTAATTAAGCACTGGGCCTTCTTTTCCAATTTCATAAAATTGTATTTATATCTTATACCATTCATTAAAACATGGTTTTCGGAGATTCAAGTTGCAATGCATTCTTGACTGAACCGAACTGAACTGTACTGAACCGAACTGAACTCCTCTACAGCACAGAGAACTGAGCCAAAGCTCGAACATACCATTTAACACTTGACGTCAACTAGTCTATGGTGGTCAAGCGACCTGGGAGATCGTATTTGAAATTTTAATTCACACAAACGGCCAAATTTTGGTCAATATCCTAGGAAATTCAAATGCAGGCGGATTGGCAATACAATGTCACGTTACACCATCACCATGTTTGGATAGCAGTATAGCGATTTCGTTAGCGAAATATTGTGACATGGTTCGAACTTGTCTATCACTGTTGAGCGAGCAAGTCTTTGAATGTTAAACGAGACTGAACTTCAAAAGGAACAAGCCACATAGTCAGGTCAGGCCAGGTCAGGTCAGGTCAGGTCAGGTCAGGTCAGGTCAGGTCAGGTCAGGTCAGGTGAGTTGGGGTTAACGCTGCCTTCAAGAGTATTTCACTTATATCACGGCTGCTAGTAATATGGCAGGGAGAAAGCCTGCAATGCCATGTGGCTATGCATTGCGGTGAAACCTGCAAGCATCGACTTGAACTAGCAAACCATGGGTGGTACTACACTGAAATTCAGTATAGCATTGCACCCAAACCTTACTACATGTAGAACAGTTATCTACTGCAGACAAAGTTGCCGTGCTCCTGGCAGGATTCTAACCCCGGACCTCTTGATCCGAAGCCAAACAGGCTAACCACTGAGCTATCCCATCCGTCGATTCTTCATTTTAAACACTGATTTGACCCAGCGATTGTTCAAGGCAGGCGATTATTCGAGGCATGCGATTTCCAAGCCATAATATATATATATACGTGAAATTTTTCTTAACAAAAACATCATTACAGTATGTTTTGAATTATGAATATTGTAAATGAAGTGAATGTCTTGAGGTTAAACTTAACATAAATATGCTAATGCCGGAATTATTTTTGAAAGGAGATAGCCGTTTGTTTATTTTCATTTACTAAATTTAACCAGGCAGGCGATTATTTATTTCAAAGAGGTCTTAGACCCGGCCATTATTGAAGGCAGGCAATTATTCAAGGGTTTACGGTATATTACCTTTGTCTGTCAATCACCAAGTCATGTAATTATGATGAAATAATATTTTGCCCTAGGGCATCTTATGAAAGATATTGACAACACTGTCTTCTTAGGTTATAGAGTAAAGAAATTTATTAAAGAAGACCCACAGCTGTCATGATGTCATTTGATGTCATACAATTCTGACATCAGTCCACTCCAAGAATGAATTGTAAAACTGTAACTCTAGTTATAAACATGAAGGTGTGGAGATCTTGATTACAGAAGACCTACAGCTGTTGCAAACACTAGGGTGATGAAGTAATATCATCTACCCTTTGCAGGGGGGGGGGGGGGGGGGGTTGATAGCACATTGGTTATAGCAGGGTAGTGGTTTAGCATAGTGGTTAGCGGAATATTGCAGTGGCTATTGGGATAGGGAAGTGGTTAGCAAAATATTGCAGTTGTTCGCAGGACGGGGCAGTGCGTGGCGTCTTCAATTTCGGATCAAGAGGTCTAGAGTTCAAAAATCAGTAGGATAAGTCTGTATGTGAACTATTCTATATGTGGTTTATATACAGTTTTGGTGTAAGGCTACACTGACAAACAATGAAGCTCAACCCATGCTTCGTTAGTTCCAGCCGATGATACCAGGTTTAATCTCAATACATCGCAATGCTGGTCACAATATCATTCTGATACTTCCGATTTTTCTTATTGACCTTGACCTTTGCATCAGAATAATTTTTTTGCAAAGACTTCACCTTGTTGGATTAACCTTGTTAGTTAATGTTTAATTTCGAATTCTCCTTTTCCTTGTCAAATTTTTGATAATATTCTTAACTTCATTTAAAAATTTTATACCTCCTCCTTTAAACTTAAAAATCACTTTTTGTTCAATGTTAACACTGTAAATACTCTCAAACCCATTTCTGATATTCACTCCACGCTGATTGACAAGACAAGCTCCGAGAGAAGCAGTATCAGTAGTTCTGATTTCCTCCCCGCGGGATGCTAATTCCGAACACCGACACATCCCTGGGCCGACTCCGTTTCTATTTGCGTCAAGCACTGTACCATACCTCATGGCAGGCATGTTTTCTCACTACAATCGCTTATCGAGAATGAGGACAAATGTATTGATAAACAATTTCATTTTTCTGTGAAAATGGAATCAGAGAGTTTGAAATGTCACGTATATAGAATGAGGAAGTTGTATATCCTCTTTCTCATCACCTGAATGTACATCAAAGAAATATGATCAATTATATTCTTCGTTTATAATCTCACGGTATAGGTCACTCCTAACCTTGGCACAGTCTGAGGTGGAAATAGAGGTGAGGTGATCGAGTTGGGGTTTAACGCCGCTTTCAAGAGTATTTCACTTATATCACGGCTGCTAGTAGTATGGCAGGGAGAAAGCCGCAACGCCATGTGGCTATGCATTGCTGTGAAACCTGCGAGCATCGGCTTGACCTAGCGAACCATGGGTGGTACTGCACTGAAATTCAGTGTAGCATTGCACCCAAACCTTACTGCGTGTAGAACAGTTCTCTACTGCAGACAAAGTTGCCGTGCCCCTGGCAGGATTTGAACCCCGAACCTCTTGATCCGAAGCAGAACGCACTAACCACTGCGCTATCCAGCCCCCGAGGTGGAAATAGAAGAAAACACCAGAGAAATGGTGTGAAATTGAACAATGTTAATGTTTTCTGTCATCATCGGTATTATTCTCAATTCTTCATCAGCTGGTCATTCAGTGAGTGAAAATTAGTGTGTAAATAAAGTTTTACTTTTTTTTGCCTTCCTTAAAAGTGTAAAAGCAATAAATCGTATATTCGCAATAATTCTAACATCATTATTGCTGTTAATACCTCAAATATGGTTGGTTGACATGGTAATATAATCTTTGACAGAGAAACAAGAAATGCAAAATTAATCCATATAATTGAAAGATAATATGCATTTTTAAAAAAGTTTTTCTTAAAATATTGACAAAAACCTAGGATTATAGTGCCAACATTACACTAAGGCAGTTCTGAAATACGCTCTGTCCAACAGTCTGGAAATTTGGTCCTGACAGGAAACTTTTTGAGAATTTTGCTAAATGTAAACTTGAAAATATAAATCATAGTTTCGGGCGGGAACGTTTCAGGTTTATTTCATTCATTGAATGCACCTAGATAGTTAGGTTACCCATAAGCTCCATGTAGGGATCCCGATCCTCGTAGAGAATTATTTTTTCACTGAGAGAGTGCAATCTATTACCTGCATTCTTCATGAATGTCAGTGTTTAAAGGCTACAAATCCATCAAGTAAACCTTGCTGTTTACATCGTGTTCTGTGTTCTCCGAGTGGTTTTACAGCACACAGATAGGTTCAAAACATTAACATTAAAGTATGTAGCAAGGGGAACAACAGTCTCAGTCAGTGTCAAAGTTCGAAGTTTGAAATATACCGTATCTCCTCAGCATCTCCTTATCACCCTGGTTTTATTCAGGTGAGGAGAGGAGAGGAGAGGAGAGGAGAGGAGAGGAGAGGAGAGGAGAGGAGAGGAGAGGAGAGGAGAGGAGAGGAGAGGAGAGGAGAGGAGAGAGGGGCGGGGAGGTGAGGTGAGGTGAGGTGAGAGGGGTGGGGAGGAGAGGAGAGGAGAGAAAAGGAGAGGAGGAGAGGAGAGGAGAGGAGAGGTGAGGTGAGGTGAGGTGAGGAGACGAGAGGAGAGGAGGAGGAGAGGAGAGGAGGAGAGGTGGTGAGGTGAGGTGAGGTGAGGTGAGGTTAGGTGAGGAGGAGGAGAGGAGGAGAGGAGAGGAGAGGAGAGGAGAGGAGAGGAGAGGAGAGGAGAGGAGAGGAGAGGAGAGGAGAGTTGTGTTGAGGTGAGGTGAGGTGAGGAGGGAGGGGTGGGGAGGTGAGGTGAGGTGAGGTGAGGAGAGGAGAGGAGAGGAGAGGTGGTGAGGTGAGGTGAGGAGAGGAGAGGAGAAGAGAGGAGAGGAGAGGAGGTGAGGTGAGGTGAGGTGAGGAGATGTCACAAAATGTCAACAATGTCACAAAATGTGATAATGTCACACAAATGTGAACAATGTCACAAAATGTGAACAATGTCACAAAATGTTAACAATATATATGTCACAAAATGTGAACTATATATCACACAAATGTAAACTTCTGACATGTCACACAATTGTTGACAATGTCACACAAAATGTAAAAGAATATGTCACAGTCGTTTCTATCTTAACATGTAAAACAATCATAGTCATCAGAAGATAAAAACAAAAACTTCTTCTTTTACAACAACACCAAGAAAAACATTGACTTCAGTTGAGTTTTTTACCTTTTCTGTCAATATATCTTATAATTTTTCTATGAAAAAAAGAAGCTATGTTAAAATTGTTGCAATAGCAGCAATAGTATATATATATATATATATATATATATATATATATATATATATATATATATATATATATATATATATATATATATATATATATATATATATACAGTAGAACACTGATATAACGAACTCCAAGGGACCAAAGAATTCAGTTAGCTATATCCGCTGTTTGCTATTAAATATATATTATATAGGTCTTTTGACGGGACTTTTGTTCGCTATATCCGTTTATACCCCCTCCCCCAATCATAATCCAGGGAGATGAGAACACAATATGTAACACATTATGTAACATTCGTTACTTAATAATTATTTGTATTACAATATATCTAATATTGCAACGAGGTATCCATAACTTAATAACAACATCAACATCCATGCTATGACGTATAACAGGATAATTACTGGAAACAAACATGATTAATAAGATACAGCATCTGAATCAATATGAGATGAAGACACCAGATGTCAGATGCAATGTAATTAACATTCTTGTTTACATTGACACACTAGCCATATTGGGTGGATGTGAATTGATTCGGTGTCTTTGTTGGTGAATTCCCTATGTCCTGGGATAATAACATGTACCGTATCCTCGCGGGTATAAGACCATACCCAAGCCTAAGACCACCCACTTTTAGGAGGGTTGTCCTGGTTGGGGTTATTCTCAGGTTAAAGCCCAGCCCCAATTTTGCCAGATGTTCCATGGTCATACATTCCATATATCTATAATATTATTTTAAGTTAACTGTCATTATCCTACATAAAACCTATACTGTTTTACGGTCTCCGGTATGAATTTACATCTGAGTTTGGGTCTCTCCTATCTAAAAGCCCACCCCCATGTTTTCAAGATGTTTATTTGCCTGGCCCCCTTACCAGGGAGAATACGGTAATCGGACTGAAGTTGAGTTTAAAGCTGCTTTAAAGAATATTTCACTTATATCACGGCTGCTGGTATTACTGCCGGAAGAAAGCCTGCAACACCATCGTAGATATGCATTACAGGGAAACCTGTGAGCTATATAATTAACATTCTTGTTTACTTTGATGCACTGGCCATATAGGTTGGAACGAGAATCGATGGTCTTTGTTGGTTATTTCCCTATGTCCTGAGATAATTACATGTACACTGATTGAAATTGAGTTTAAAGCAACTTTCAAGAGTATTTCACTTATATCATTGCTGCTAGAATTATAGCTGGGGGAAAGCCTGCAACACCGTTGTGTATATGCATTACGGGGAAACCTGCGAGCTATATACAGTCAAGCCGTGATAATCCGGCCTCCGATAATCCGAATCTCGCAGTTTCCTAACGGTAGGAAGATGTAACCAAACTAATATCTTTAGTAGTCCTCAGTACTCAGTAGTCAGAACATTTCACTATCCGAACATTTTTTATGAAAAACGAAAGCGTTCGGATTATCGAGGCCTGACTGTAATGAACATTCTTGTTTACATTGTCGCAGTGGCTATAATGTGATGGTTTGTATTTCAGATAATCTAAACGTTGGTTTATGTCTGATGACTGACCCAACAACGTAGAAAGACATCTAGCATGCTGGACGAGATGATTTGGTGTCTTTGTTGCGTAATGGTTTGGTGTCTTTGTTGTTTACGTAAAAATGATCCTGTTAAGATTTCTTTCATAAAGTATTCATGGTCTGATATTAATATTAATCTTTGAAGTTGATAGATATAATGCTAAAGGAAAAGTTGTTTTATGAATCGATCAATTTTCCCATGTACCATGATAAATGCCTGTACTGTCAGAACTCCACTTATCTGCACGATTTGGAAACAGTTGAAAGCGTCTGTGAGTGAGTGAGTTATTGTTTAACGCCGCTTCCGCAGTATCGCATCCATTTGCGGCTAGGAAATCGTCTGTAAATGCTGTTAAGCGAATCATCATTTGTAAAGAAATGCATAATGACTTTCTAAAATACTTTCGTGCAGATAGAAGGTTTCCGCATAAACATTGTCAGGGTAAACGTGGTCTTAACATATATATTCACTGAAGTGAGTTTCTGTGACCTCCCAACATTTTTTAATAAGTTAAGTTCATATTGTTTTTTACAGGAAACTTAAAAGGGGTTATAGCACGTTTTTTGCACATTTAAAGGGGCAGTAGCACGTTTTTTTGCTGATATAAGTCGATGAAACGTATTTGAAAAATAATGTCACCAAAAGTAAAACACCCTTCGCTCTTCGGAAAATTAAGTTAAAAATGAGTGTACATGGCTCAGTAAAGCCATGGAAATAGTTTTTGTAATTCAAAATAATAAATTGTGTTCACAATAAAATGGCCGCCATGCAATTTTTGCGTTATACGCAACACCATTATTACTACTACGGACTATTGGTTTGTGTAATAGGATGTTTTACCATCTAAAGTAAATATAAATGACATAAACTATCATTATAAATGAGAAATTTGAAAAAATAAAATTTGAAAAAAACGTGCTACAGCGCCTTTAATGTTTTCAAATTTCTCGTTTATAATGATAGTTTGTTATTCATATTTACTTGAGACGGTAAAAATATGTTATTGCACAAACCAATTATCCATAGTGGTAATAAAGATGTTGTGTATAAAGAAGAAATTGCATAGGCGGCCATTTTAATGTGAACACATTTTTTTTTAAATTACAAAAACGATTCCCATGGCTTTAACCATGTAGATTTAACTTTATATTCCGAAGAGAGAAAGATGTTTTACTATTGATTACATTATTTTTCAAATACATTTCATCGACTTATTAAATTGTGCTACAGCGCCTTTAACGTCTCCTTCAAGGACATCAATCTTATTTAATAAAAATAATTTGTATAGTTTCAAGTTAAAATCAAGTATAGAAGGCTTCATGGAAATTTTCATTATCATTTCGAATTTATACAGAACATGTCGGTTTCATGACTCTGAAAAAACAGTTTATCTAACTTATTTCCTGGTAGACTGACGGGCTTTGAAGTCACATCAAAAAGATGTTTTCAAAGTGTTTCCAATTTATCAGCCATTACCGTGGCAACACAAACTAGGCTAAGTTGAAAAAACAACTTCAAATATTCATTAATGGTTCTTATTATAGATAGTAATTCCTGTTTATATCATCTGACAAAAATAATATTTAACTGATATCTCTAATTGATTACGGCTGCATAAAAAAAAAATTCTCGGGATGAGGGTGGTAGGACTTTCTTTTTATTTGTCGATGGGAGAAAAAAAAACAATGTGGAGAGAGAAAAAAAATTGTCATTAAAATATAGTCTTGAAGCTAAAATAATGGGGTAACTTCTTAATTTATTTTCCATTAATAAATTGAATTCATTATCATAAAGTTTCTCCTGCTCAAGTAAACATGTTAAATCTACAAAATTCAACTACAATATTTTCCACTCAGTATACAGTCTGACCCTGTTTATCCACACAATTTGGTTACAGTTGAAAATTGTCCATAGTAAGCTTTGCGGTTTAACGAATCATCATTTGCATGAAATGCATAGAGAGAATTTGAAATACTTCTCTGAAGATGGAATGGTTTCCGGATAAATGGGGTCCGGTTAAATGAGGTCTCACTGTAAATTGAAATATTAATTTTTATTTTCAGTGAAAAATCTGTTGTACGGCCTGAAGAGGCTGTGTAGCTGAAAGTTGCCACCATTAAAACGGATGATTTTTACTTCTAAATCCATTATTTCTTCCATATTTACTACCTGTGATCTTCCGACTGTCAATTTTATTTGTATATATGCATATTTATAACCCATATGTTTGAAAATAACCAACTTGATATTTTTAAATACAAGCACATGTTCAAATATCACATTTGCCTAGCAACTATTGTTTCACCGCCAAAAAACAATTGTTCATGACATCACTGTGGCTTGCCATCGCAAGAGAAGTGGGCCGTTTCCTGACATTTTTTTACAAGAATCAAATGGAATAGAATAGGTCATAAAGAAATTATATCACTCAAAAGTGTGTCATATCACGTTTACAAAACTCATGCAAATTTGTGTATAACCCTCACTCTCGCTCAGGCAATAAACTTGTTTCATAAAAGTCATATGACACACTTACTCGTGTAATAATCTCACAATATTTCAGCAGATAAAGAGTAAACACCTGTTGAAGCAAGTAGCGGAAGAAATTACTGCACCCCAGGGGAGAGACTTGTCACAGTGGGTTTTGTTCAAATTGTCATTTCTGGAAATGAAGCTTATTTGTATTTTGAAAGGGGGTTGAACAGGGTGAATCCCATGGATCCCCAACTGAACACAAGGCCGATCTCCCCTCGTCTCTCCTCGTTAATGGCTATTTGACGAGGATCATCAGCCAGGCATTGAGACACCACAGTAGACAGCTCGGACTAAATTAGCGAAATCTGTTTAAGCATCTGACGGAAGGAGTCATTAGCGGGACATGGAGAGAAGTGGTTCGTAGAGTGGATACTCTCCCGGTGCTAGTCTCGCTTATATGGATCCGTTAACCCTCAAAATTCCACAAGGCATTTTAGGTTTAATATTTTGAATCAAAATCTTAATGTTTTTCAGGAGTGTTTTGTAATATGCAGTAATATTTGTGGTATGATTCCACAAGGCATTATTTAGTTTTAATATTTTGAATCGAAAGTTTAATGATTTTCAGGAGTGTTTATATGCAGTAATATTCGTGGTATGATTCCACAAGGCATTGTAGTTTTAATAATTAGAATAAAAAATTGAATGATTTTTCAGGAGTGTTTTATATGCAGTAATATTCATGGTATGATTCCACAAGGCATTGTAGTTTTAATATTTAGAATCGAAAGTATACAGATTTTCAGAAGGGTTTTCTAACATGAAATAATATTTTTGGTATGATTCCACAAGGCATTATATTTTTAACATTTACAATCAAGTGAGTGAGTGAGTGAGTTGCTGTTTAACGCCGCTTTCAGGAGTATTTCACTTATATCACAGCTGCTAGTATTATGGCAGGGAGAAAGCCCGCATCGCCATGTGGCTATGCTTTGCGGTGAAACCTGCAAGCATCGGCTGGAACTAGCGAACCATGGGTGATACTACGCTGAAATTCAGTGTAGCATTGCACCCGAACCTTCTGCGTGTAGAACAGTTCTCTACTGCAGACAAAACTGCTGTGCCCCTGGCGGGAAACATTTAATTACAATCAAAAGTATATAGATCTTCAGAAGAGTTTTGTAAGATGCAATAATATTCTTCATATGACTCGATAAGGCATAATATTTTGAATATTAAGAATCAATAGTATATATATTTTCAGAAGAGTTTTGTCATTTGCAGTAATATTTTTCATATGAATCGACAAGGCCTTATATTTTGAATATTTTGAATCAAAAGTGTAAAGTGTTAGTATGCATAACCACTGGCCGATTATAGAATTCCCCCTTTATTCCAGTAAGCAAGCCACACAGGAATGGTTCAGTGCTAATCTATTTAATAAGCTAAATGTTAGAAGGTTACACAATATAATCATCTTTCCATGATTGTGACAACTGATACGAAGCCACAAAGGAATATTTCGGTGCTAATGGATTCAGCAAGACGTAAGAAGGTTACACAAATGTCATTTCCATTTCCACGGTTGACAATCACCCGTTGACATGAAATTGAAAAAGAATAAACCAAGACCTTCTCTGAAGATACAAGTTCCAAAATCAGTCATGACCTTTGGAGTGAAAAGAAAATCCAGCTCTAATCAGATCGTACCCAGAGGGTGGTACAAGGGTAAAATAGTAAAACAGTAAAATATTCATGACGATTTTGATCTCTCTTGGTGTTGGTCTATAGCTCTAAATTACATCACTTAGAATGCAGTCTGATTAAAATCGACCCTTCGCCGAGGAATAGTGAGTGATTGATCGAGTTATAGTTTAACGCCGCTTCGGCAGTATCACAGCCATTAGCGGCCACCAAAGAATAAAAGTTGTATATAATAGACATGAACTCAATCAGGGTTCTTCTGTAAACTGTCTGATGACCCTGTGTGTAGGAGTATGTTCTGATGCCAGTTTTGTGAGGCAAAACTTAGTCGTTAGGCCAAAAAAAAAAAAAAATGTGTTTCAGGTCACAAGGCATAAAAGATTTGGGTCGGTAGGCCTGAAAAGGATTTTTTAAAATAATTTATTTACCAAGATTCATGTATTAATCCAGCACAAAAATGTTTATGTATAATAAAAAAGTTTTCTTTTAGAATGGAGATGTATTAACTACAGACCATAATGAAGTTATAATCCATTAAAGGAATTTTGCTAGAGAAATGTGATGAAAACATTTAAGTCGCCCATTAAATGGGTTGTAGAGTTACCTGAAACACAACATATTTTCTTTTGGCCTTAGCTCATCAATCATATCATAGCTATAAAAGATTGCCACTTTGAATGCATTCAGAATCATTCGTTTTGTGGGACATCTTGAATACCTCACTGTACCAACGAAGTGAAGTGAAATGATTTGGGGTTAAAACCGCTTTCAAGAGTATTTTACTTATATCAAGGCTGCTAGGGAGAAAGCCCGCAACACCATGTGGCTATGCATTGCAGTAAAACCTGCGAACATCGACAGAAACTAGCGAACGATGGAACCATGAAATTCAGTGTAGCATTGCACCCAAACCTACTGCATGTAGAATAGTTCTCTGCTGCAGACATAAGTTGCTGTGCGCCTGGCGGGATTCGAACCCGGACCCCTTGATCCGAAGCCAAACGTGCTAACCACAGTGATATTCTGCCTCCGCTGAATCAGTAAAACACCAGACTAAAACAATCCAACTACTTCTTAACCCAGAAGATGAAATATTCTGCTTCTATATATAACATTTGTTCCTTGAAATAGGGTCCATTTTAATCAGACTGATTCAGAATGCAACAGAGTAAAAGTGTCACATAAAATTATGACTTCACGTCACCATGACAAAATGATATTTTGCAAAAACAACTTAAGAAAATGTATGTGACAACACTGAGAAAGAAATATGCCGCCATTGGCAATAAATAATTCAAGGTCGTTGTACAGCATATCAAAATAAAGAAAACGAATTAATTTTTAATTAATTGTCATAATGACACCTATTAATGTTTCTTTCTTCCAGTATACTGTATAAAATGACATTATTTTTTGTTTAACTCAGTATTGAATCTCAAATTAAGTACACATATGTAAATGTTCAAAGTTTAATACACCAATAATACTCAAATAATCCATTACATTAGTTCCTTATTGAATTTCTAAATCATATTACATACCCCCAAATGCCTTTTATAAGAAATTGAAACTTAATCATTTTTCATATTTAATCCAAATCATGAATACATTGTGTAAAGTAAGTATTTCATTTCTTCATCATAATAAAAATAAAAAATAATTTGATTTGGTTGATCCAAATCATCAGCAATATATTAGTAAAACTTGAAAAAATTCCTACTTCTTCAGATTCAAAATGATGACTATGTACTTGTACATTCTTGAATTTCTATACTTATATCATTAAGGCTAAATTTTTAAAATGCATGATAATGTGACTTTTTGTGTGTGAGTAAAATGTTTCGTTCCAATATTTTAATGAGCCGTATCATCATTAGTAAACCCATTAATCCATTTGTCCAAGAAAAAATAAGTTTAACACAAATTTTCTTCCATTGTCCATGTCCTGCACAACTCTTCATCAATATTTCTGATTAAAAATTAAAATTAAAATTAAAAGACAAACTATAATGTAAAAGTCATTTTGAATTCTGCGTAGGTGGGGTGAAGTTAGTTTGGGTTTAGCGCCACTTTCAAGAGTATTCACTTATATCGCGGCTGCTAGTATTATAGCAGGTAGAAAGCCTGCATCGCCATGTGGCTATGCTTTGCGGTGAAACCTGCGAGCATCGGCTGGAACTAGCGAACCATGGGTGGTACTGCACTGAAATTCAGTGTAGCATTGCACCCAAACCTGACTGCGTGTAGAACAGTTCTCTACTGCAGACAAAGTTACCGTGCCCCTGGCGGGATTCGAACCCCGGACCTCTTGATCCGAAGCCGAACGTGCTAACCACTGCGCTATCCCGCCCCCGTTGAATTCTTTGAAGGTGACAGTGAAGGTCATCTGATATGACCTCTACTGGTAGTACTCAGTTTCGAACAAACGAGGTACAAATGTAAGATTCGATCTGATTTAAATTAGATTGATTGCTATTAGTGCATCATGCAGGCTGACACTGTAGATAGATGGTAGTCATAGAGTTAATTGACACAATTTGTCTGTAAATATGTTTTGTCTCAATCTTCCGAAACTCCATTAACGAACCAGGATTCTTGAAATATTTGTGTTCCGTTAACGAGTCATATATTCATGGTTGCTAACAACACGCAACCTGTAATGGCTTTCCTGACAAACACTTGTAGAATACATAACACCTTGTTAACCATATGGTCAATAGCTAACTCCCACAGCTGCAGATAAGATCTGTATTTGCAAGACGTCCACTTCCAGGTCAGCTGACAGCATGACAGAAATCTCACCCTGTACAGACATATCTTATTTAAATATTTTAATGGAACGTAACTTTTATGATGATCTACGTTTTACTTTATTTGAAGCTGCTTTAAAGTGTAACTGTCTCTTCTATGATTTAGATGATAATGATTTTATATATATATTTTATATATATACATATATATATATTTATATATATATTTTATAAGTTTTTTATACATTATGAATGAGAAAAAATTGCAAAATATTTTAGCTTCTGTAATGTCAAATATGTTTAAAAGACGTGAAATGCAATATACCTGATTTTTCATATGTTTTATTCAAATATTTATTATCGTAAGATATGTGTTTTTAGTGTCTCATAGGCCAGTTTGTGGCCCGACGCACTGTTTTAGACTATTGTACAATGTATATGTATAAAAATGTTCTGGTGCGTGACACTTAAATAAAAATTTACTACTACTATCTAGCCAGTTCCTGAATATGATAATGCAGGGTTTGAACAAAGCACTGGTCCGTTAGCCCATGACCAGTGAAAAGGCTTGTATATGGTTGAGGGGCAGGACTTTTTTTGTCAGTCTAAAATAAGAGTTCCAGCCTAACAACAATTTACGAAAGTATATTTGTAAAATTATTGTACTTCTTCTTGAAAAGGGAGGGGGAGACCATTGTTTTGACTAAAGCTTTGATGGTCATTTTTTTAAAATTCACCCCCCTCTGTATCTGCCCCTAGTTTTAAACTAGTAATTTAGGAAACTAGTCTAAATGGCTAAAGTGCTTTGATATGGTTATTTTTTATTTTGAACCCTGTAATGTGATTGGAATTAGCACCATAAATGCCTGTAGAACTAGTACATAAAACCAAGAGGATAAAACCATGACGGGATTCAACCCCAGAACCTTTAGACTTGCAGCTGAACACACTAACCACTGTGCTATAACTCAGCTGATCACAAGACTCGTCAATATTAGGGAGCATTTTTTATCATTATGATTTTTATCCTGACAATATAAACACTAAATGGTGAGGTGATTAGAATTATAGTAAGTGAGTGAGTTATTGTTTAATGCAACTTCGGCAGTATTGCAGCCATTTGCGGCGAGATTAATGTTATAACATCGTTTTCTAGAGTATCTCATTTACATGACAGCTTCTAGTATTATTGCAAGGCCATTACTCAATTGTATTATGCATTGCAATAAAACCTGCTAACATTGGCTGGCACTAGCGGGCCATGGGTGGTTTTGCACTGAAATTCAATGTAGCATAAAAGCAATGCACCCAAACCTTACTGCATGTAAAACAATTCTCTTTATCAGAAAAAGTTGCCAACTGCCCGACAGGATTCGAACCCTGGACCTCTTGATCAGAAACCGTTTGTGCTAACCCGCTCTGGGTGAGGTGAGGTGAGTTGGGGCAGGGGTTAAAAAATCTGTAAGTCCGAGGTCATTGACGTACGAGATTGAAGCTTTGACGTACCATAAAAAATAAAGAAAAGTCTGATGACTTGCCTGTTTTTTAATGACTTATACAGGATATATCTGGGTCTTAATAAAACTGTATGATAAAATAAATTACGGCTCACTTACGGTGTTTGTTGTTTGTTTTAATCAGATGGCATAATTATTATTCTCATTGAATAGCAAACATTCAGACAACAACTTTTGCTGCATGTGTTTACGTGTAGAGAGATATCTGTTACAAGCCTTTTCATTGGCCAAGAAAGAGGAAGTCAACCAATCAGCAAGTCGATTTGAAAACCTATGAAGAACGCAACACGTGGTCGTAATAGTATTATCACAACATATTTTCGATACAATATTAATGTCAAAATAGAAGAAAACCTGTTAATAATTTCCTGATATTTTACTTTTTAAAAAATAATATGCAGTTAAAGGAAATATCCATTATTATAAATTCTAAGAATAACAATCAAACAGGTAACTTTGAGCACGAAAGTATACTAAAGAATGTTATTTGTCATCAAGACAGTACGATTGAGGTTCTGAAAACAGTAACAACGCAGTTTCGTGAGTGTATCTTTGACAAAGATTTGTTTGAAATTCGATTAAATACGATAAATAAATTTGCAAAAATGTAATATCAACATTTAAAACGGACAAGCCTTTTCAAGCGATAATACTTGATAATATTTTGAAAATCAGAAGGATTTTATCCGAATGCTTGGGTTTTCTAAATACAGAAATTAATCATTTCCGAAAAGACAGTTTACAATTAATAATGACAATTTAAAGATAGCACGTTATTAACGAAAAGAAAATGTTTATTTAAATTGTAAGTGAAGCTGGTCAATAAATGTTTGAATAGATTCGACCCAAATGTGAACAAATTTACCATTATTACGAATTTAATATTCCGATTTCACGTTTCGTTTTTCATTTCTGAATTTATATCGAAATCTTTAGCAGACATGTGCTTCCGGTCGGTAGCCCAAATGTCAAATGAAATATGAGTTTGATAAATTTTGGTTTTAATTTGTCGGGTGGGAGGGCCCAAAAACATAAAGAAAATGAACAAACATTAACTTAGGATCAAAGGTGGAAGAATGGAAGGCTTATCCTTATAGTCAGTATTTATTGATAAAAGGATGACAATTGTTGAACATAATAATTTTAAATCACACTATGCATAAGTTACAAGTCAACTAAACAGTGTTAAAACCACAATGATGATAAATGTGCAAATTAAGTGAAATCCCCTTTCACATCTTTAACAAATAACAAGAGAAATTATGTTGTAAAAATGGTTTAATTTTCATCAATAAAATAGTACGTTTTTGATTAAACGTCATTATTTTTACTTACCGTAGACAAGTGACCTTAGCCTTATAGCCATATAACATGTAATCGACTCATTCCCACAGAAGTAATGAAACATCATTACACAGATCAATCGGAGTTACCCGCCCCTCACTAGTCCACTGGGTGGCGTGACCTGTCATTCACATTACCTAGGAGTCGCAATTTAACGACGAATGCGTAAGAGGGGAGGCGGGACGGGCATGACGACGGTCACTTGTCTACGGTAAGTAAAAATAATGACGTTTAATCAAAAACGTACTATTATTTAATTACTAACCTCCGACAAGTGACCTTAGCCTGATACCACTGTAGGTGGTGGGTAGAGTTCGTCGCATAGCGGTAACTCTCAAGATTGATCTGGTGATCGGCGACCTAGCGAGCGATCGTTCTAATGAGGATAATTGTCAGACCTCTCGCAGTCGACGATCCCTAATTAAAACACCACAAAAAACCCGTATAACCATTCAATATAATTTATTCAATGGTTAAATATGAGCCGCTCTCAACTCGTGAGTGCTCGTTAGCGTGGATGGTTGCGTCCCCTGCCAGGGGGGGCACCCGTGGTTCGCTGCTGGGCAAAGACCTGCGCCCCTAGACGGGCTACGCCCTCCAGGTCCTCCGTGGAGACATCGCGCAGGTAATGGTTGGCGAACACCAAGCCCGACTTCCAAAAGCAGCCGGCCATGATGTCCGCCACTGACAGGTTGCTGTGTAGGGCCATAGTCGCCGATATGGCCCTGATCTCATGCGGATTGGTCCGCGCCGGAGCCGGCAGTCCGGCCGCCTTGTAGGCGTCCACCACTGCCGACCTGAGATAAACTCCCAGCTGCCTCTTGTCCAACTCCTTCGAGCTCGTCTGGGAGTGGGGCAAGAATAGCCTGCGTCTCCCTTGTCTCAGCGAGCGCGTCTTCTCAACGTAGATGCGCAGAGCGCGTACCGGACAAAGGAGACGTTCTTGTTCGTCCGTCGGCTCGATAGCCGAGGAGATTGATGGCAGTGTGAAGGTCCGTCCACGCTCGTCAGCGCCCTGGTTCTTACACAGGAACTCCGGTGCCAGACCCAAGGTCGCTGACCCTCCATCTCTCACCTCAAACCTGAGCAAATCAGCTTGCAGCGCGTGCAACTCTGATATTCTGGCCGCTGACTCCATCGCCACTAAGAAGGAAGTTTTAATGGTGAGACGCAGCAGCATCGTGTCCGTCAGTGGCTCATAGTGCTCAGACTTGAGGTGATTCAAAACTATCGCCAGATCCCACTCTAGCGGCCTCAGTTTGTGGCGGCCATCCACGTTCCTGTACGTCCTGATGAGCTCCTTAAGGACCGAGATATCCAACCCGGGATCCTTTTTGCGAAGGACGGACATAATGGCCGCGAGGTTCGTGTTGATGGAGGAAGCCTTAAGCTTCCTCACTGTGCGTAGGTGTACCAGATAATCCGCGACCTGGGGCACCGTTACCGACCGCACATCGAACCCCTTCCCTTCGCAAAAGGTCATGAAGGAAGCCCATTGGAAATCGTACAGCTTGCGCGTGGAAGACCGCTGTGAGGTTGCCACTGCGCTGGCTACCGCCTCCGAAAATCCTGCGCTCCTCATTCCGTCTTGGAGACAACCCAGACGTGCAGATGGAGAACATGAGGGTTCTCGTGCACCCGTCTGCTTGGGTTGCTCCTGAGAAGATCCCACCTGATTGGCAGGGGGACTGGTTCCTGAGCGCAGAGTCTCCGGAGGGGGACATACCACGGCCTTGCCGGCCACTTCGGTGCGACCAGGAGCAGACGCAAGCGTCTCGTCTCCTGGGCTTTTGCCACCACTTGGGTCAGAATGGCAGGGGGGGGGAAAAGCGTAAGCGTCCATCCCCTCCCATCCTAACGCGAGCGCGTCTAATCCCCATGCCAGGGGGTCTGGTACTGGAGATACGTATACCGGCAGCTGGTGATTGAGCCGTGTCGCGAAGAGGTCGACATGCGCCCTGCCGAACTGGAGACAGATCGCCTCGAACACTCGAGGGTGCAACATCCACTCCGTGGAAGGAGGTTTGTCCGGGCGAGAGAGAGCGTCCGCAAGGACGTTCTTTGCTCCCGGGATCTGCACCGCTCTTATCGAGATGTTGAGTTGGTCTACCAGTCGAAACAGCTCCATCACCAGCTGTAATAATGATCCCGCCTTGGTCGATCCTTGCTTGTTGATCGACCAGGCTGCCGTCGAGCTGTCTGTGTGAACACACAGCACCTCGTTCTGCAGGTGACCCGACCAGTGCTCGATTGCCAGACGTATGGCGTTCAACTCCAAGAAGTTGATGTGAAGGCCGGCTTGCGCCAGCGACCACACACCCGACGCCTGATCGGTCCCCAGGTGGGCGCCCCACCCCTGGGTAGAGGCGTCCACGTACAACTGGCTCCCGGCGGGGGGTTGCCGGAGGGGAACCCCCGCCAAGACGTTGCTTTCGTCCTGCCACCATCGAAGGTGGTGAATGAGATCCTGCGGCATCCTGATGTGATGGCCGCAAGACACCTCCCGAATGTGTCCGTTCAGTACTATCTGGAGGGGCCGGAGGTGAAGCCTCCCCCTCCTCGTGAAGTCCTGAGCTGAAGTCAAGAACCCTAGCAGACGTTGCCACTGTCGGAGCGAGAGAGGCCCGCGACACGCGTCTGCTAGGAGTTCCCTGTAACGGCCCATCCGTTCCTCCGTGACAAAGGCCTTGTCCTGCGTCGTGTCCAGACGGACGCCAAGGAAGACGAGCACTAGGTCCGACTTGTCCAGATTGACAAGCCAACCCAGGCGTCTGAACAGAGCGATCACAAAGTCCCTTTGTCCGGCCAGAACTGACGGGGAGCAGTGGCTCCCGAACCCATCGTCCAGGTACATCGCGAACTGGATATCGTGCCTGTGAAGGAACTTGACGATGGGTTGGGTCACCCGAGTGAATAGCCAAGGGGCTGTCGAAATCCCGAAGGGTAACACATTCCACTGGAAGTGACGGCCCGCCAGGACGAATCGGAGGTACTTGCAATCCGCTGGGTGGATTGGGACATGCAAGTACGCGTCCTGGAGGTCCAACGACACCATGTGGCTGTATGGTTGTAGCAACCGCATGATGGACAGCACGGTCAAGAGCCGAAAATATGGCGGCCGCTCGAGGTAGGAGCGGTTGAACTGTTTCAAGTCGTGAATCAGCCGCCATTTTTTCGGGTCCTTTTTCGGTCTCACGAAGACTGGAGAGTAGAACCCCGGTGTCAGACCCTGGAGCGGAAGCTCGCTCACTGCCTCCTTGGTGATAAGGATCTCCACTTGTTCCAGTGTGCGCGCGAGCCGTTCCGGCTCTAGCGGACGTTCCACTGGCGAACAAGTCAAGGGGGGGCGGGTGAGCACGGGTATACGAAACCCACGCTCCAGCGTCTGACAGACGTACTCGTCCAGGCCCAACTGCCTCCAATTGGCCACAAAAGTTGAGAGACGGCCTCCTACGGGCCCGTCTAGCACCTCTACCGCTGCGGGCGGTAGGAGAGGGGGCGCCCAGGAGTCACCTCTTCTTGTTGGTTCCTCCGTAGGCGCGTCCCTTACCCCCCTGTGACTTGTTGGATGTCCTCTTTGGAGAGGTTCCGGCGTTGTAGCCGCCACGGCCCTTGCCTGGCCGGCCCCCGTCCCGAAAGGAAACCCCGCCGGTCCTAGAGCCGGCGGGGGATTGCGGAGTGCCACCCTTCCGCTTCTTGGGTGTTGTCACCCCCGAGGAGACCCTGCCGCCTCCCGCTGCCAAGCGGTTGGTCAGCTCCTGCTGTTGGGTCTCCTGGCGGTGTCGCAGAGCTTCTGCGACCTGCCCGTCGAACAGCGTCGACGACACTGCTGGAGCGCTCCTGAGACGGGTGCGCATCTCCGCCGGAAGATTGGTACGTGCGAGAAATCCGTCCCGCCTCAGGTTAGTGACCCCCGCTGAGATGCGGGAGGCACTTAGCATAATCTGGGCTAGGTTCCCTGCCACGGAACCGAACCCCCGATACAGTGCGTTCGCTCCTTTCTCCATCCCAGCCTCCTTGGAGAAGGCGGCCATGGCCTGACAAGCATGGGCGACGGAGTTCGCCATGCCCAGAATGCTCCTGGCCTCCTTGTCCAGGTGGGACAGGTGCCCGTCGGACACTGAATGGCCGACTCCTGGCGCTGCCACACGCCTGATGTCGTCGTCCAAGACGGGGGGAGAAAGAGGTATGGGAGAAGAGGCGACCGGGAGCCCCGCTCTCTGACGATCCGATTTCACCAGAGGCGGAACAAGGCGGCCCGGTGCCGCAGACGACACGTGAGTGTCAAAATCCTTCGCCGCCGTTAGGAGAAGGCGGTGGGGTGGGAAGCGGACGCTACGCGGGTTCACCACCTCTTCCTCCTGACAGAAGGACTCAAAGCGTGCCTGCTTCGAGAAGCTACACTCCTCATCTACCTCCTGTAGGGTCAGCTGACACCAGTCAGCGATGGCCGCCATCCTCTCACCCTGATCAGGTGCCTCCACCTCTCGAAGGCCGCCTGCAGCGGACCATGGAGGAACGCGAGAGGGGGAATCCCCCTCGGTTATGTCCCCAGACTGCGAGCCTGGCGAGGGAGCCACCGACATGTCTGAAGGGGAGAGAGGCGGCGACACCAGCGTCACACGGCGGACGCGCCCGGTGGTCAGCGCCGCAGGAGGTGGTGGAGGCGGATCCTTCCCGCCTTGATCCCCAGAATCCTTCTGGGAGAATTGTTCCAACATCGTCCTGACGGACGTGAGGACGTCGTCCTTAAACGCCTTAGCGTCGAAGGGCGGGTGGTGAGGCGACCTGGAGCGCTTCTTTGCCTTCTTGACCTTCTTCCGACGCTCCTCCCGGGAGGGGGAGGGGGGTCCGGAGTCAGAAGGCTCCTCGGACAAGTCACGAGGCGGTGACACGACCGGAGGGAAACCCCGACCCAGCGGCTCGCGAACCACGTCCGACGCCAGGGAGGACGGAACGTCAAACTCCCCTGCGTCCTCTGATATGATCAAATCCGACCTGTCCGGCGACTCTCGCCTGCCTGCGGCGGCAGACGACCCCGGGGTCGGACGTCTGTTGCCCTTGCAGCGGCTTTGCGACTCGCTCTTCCGGATAGAAGAGCGGTAACGCCTGTGCTGCTCCGGGGAGAGATCCTCGCACTCCACACACCGGTTATCCTCCGGGCAAGTGTTCCTGCACAGGCGACAGACGACATGAGGGTCGTAGCTCGCCGACTTGCGTGACCCGCACCGTCCGCAGTACGCCCGGTACGGGGCCGCTGAGTCGCAGCGAACTAAGTCCATCACCTGAGAGGCAGCAAGCGCGGCCTACAGTCCAAGCCCAAGCGTCGGAAGACGGCAGGCGGCAGGCGGCCGACGGCCGACGGCAGACGGCAAGCGTCTGTCCAACCCACGAGAACCTAGCGCCAAGCAGACGGCAGGCGGCAGGCGGCAGGCGGCAAGCGCCTGTCCAATGATCCACGCGGCAGGCGGCACGGCCTAACGCGCAAGGCAGTCAAAGCTGTCACGCGAGGGGGTAGACCACCCGTCCAAGCGGCCTACGGAAAGCTATCGCCTAGCAGACGGCAGGCGGCAGACGGCAGGCGGCAAGCGACCGTCCAGACGGCCTAACGCACAAGGCAGTCAAGCTGTCACGCGAGGGGGTAGACCACCCGTCCAAGCGGCCTACGGAAAGCTATCGCCTAGCAGACGGTAGGCGGCAGACGGCAGACGGCAGGCGGCAAGCGACCGTCCAGAAGGCCTAACGCACAAGACAGTCAAGCTGTCACGCGAGGGGGTAGACCACCCGTCCAATCGGCCTAAGGAAACCTATCGTCTAGCAGACGGCAGGCGACACGCGCCACTAAGAAGGCACAATCAAAGCTGTTACGCAAGGGGGTAGAGCAACCGTCCGGCCCCTGGGCTGCACGAGCTGCACGAGCAATCGACAACCCGCGCACCACTAATCCAGGTCAACACACTGTGTTAACCAACACCCCTGACTGAAGCACCGAATTCACTCGCGAGGAATGAATACGATACGGGACAGCGGGGAACTTAACTAAGGTAAGTAAAAGAGTCTAGAAAACAATCAAAACACGTTAATTATATAGCTCAAACAATCGGGAGAGATACAGAAAACACGTCTGCACACTACCGACTCTGTAATGTGAATGACAGGTCACGCCACCCAGTGGACTAGTGAGGGGCGGGTAACTCCGATTGATCTGTGTAATGATGTTTCATTACTTCTGTGGGAATGAGTCGATTACATGTTATATGGCTATAAGGCTAAGGTCACTTGTCGGAGGTTAGTAATTAAATAATAGTTGAACTATTATTAAATCAGATGAACTGTGTTGCAGTATTGCAGGATTAAGTTTAGTCACGAGTGACATACATTCATTGTTGATAATTTGAAATTGTGTTGAGAGAAATTAAAGAGATTCAATGAAAACTGATGTTTTTTTGGGGGACTTATTACCAAATTTGTTTGACTCACACAATAAGGTCTGTGACTTACTGAAAAAAATTGCTATAAGTCCATGACTTATGGACACTGAAAAGATTTTTTAACCCCTGTGGGGTTTAACGTCGCTCTCAAGAGTATTTCACTTATATCACGGCTGCTAGTATTATTGCAGGGAGAAAACCCGCAAAACCATGTGGTTATGTATTGCAGTGAAACCTGCGAGCATAGGCTGGAACTAGCAAACCATGGGTGGTACTTCACTGATATTCAGTGTCGCATTGTACACAAACCTTAAGTATCACAGCCATTAGCGGCGATGGAACTAGCGAACCATGGGTGATACTACGCTGAAATTCAGTGTAGCATTGCACCCAAACTTTACTGCGTGGAGAACAGTTCTCTACTGCAGACAAAGTTGCCGTGCCCCTGGCAGGATCGAACCCCGGACCTCTTGATCCGAAGCCGAACGCGCTAACCACTGTGCTATCCACCCCCTGCTCTAGGGGCCAGGAAGATACTATGCTTTCCTCTCCCTACAGAGAAATAGATGTGTAAAAATAACAACATGTTATTCGAACCTAATCTAAGTAGGAAATGAACAATTGATTGCTTGATACAGAACTCTACATGGTTTCCAAGATTAGAACATCAGACAAGTGAACAATAATGCGACACTGTTGGAATATATATGTGGAAGTGAGAAAAGGCTAAGAGGTCGGCTGAAGACATCCTCCTACCCATCCCCAACCCCCCTAAAAAAATCCCAAAACCTACCCCTCCGTTATACTCACTCCAGAAGATCTTGACCTTTAAAATTCAAATGTAATTACTTTTTGTAAGAATGATAGATTTTTATCTCAATGTGTTTTATATATCGAAACAAACGAGCATAAAATCAAGAAAATTGCAATTAATAATGAAGACGACTTACATAACACGGTTTGAGGATAGCTGCAAATTTAGTCTGGAGAGTGCACCGAAGCATGATTGCGTGATTGTCACCTGTTCGGATCACTAAGCATTGTGTTACTGTGCCACGTTAATTAGCTTTGTACTGAAATGTCACTGCACTTACATCAGATCACTGGGTATTTGAAATTGACTAAATCACATGTTTATACAATAATAATGCAATTGTCATTTGCGAAATATATCGAAGATAGGAGTTGTTTTGATTAATATAAGTATAAAAAATAGAGCCATGGCCTCTGTAGCTCATCAAGAGATAATTAGTGGGGTATGTTATGGAGTGGACTTTATAGCAATGGTCAGATAATGGAATGTAGTAATAAGAATCTAGGTAGTGAAACGATTAAAGCAGTTTAAAAATATTTTGTTACCATAACTTTGCCAATCTGCTATATTTATGTGTTGAAAGAGCAACACAAAGCTTGGAAATAAATTGCTGGTATCAAACATATAATAATGTGGTGGAGAGATCATACTATTTTTTAAGATCGTACACACATTATATAATAATGAATATACCGGGTACAATTCTTTGCATACAATTCACCACTGTAAGCTATTGCAATAATGGCCTGGGGCTGTAGAAGAAAATGAAAAAAAACTTTTTAGGTCATGACCCCTGCTAATTATTATCAAAATTGGTTACACATAAATCAACATTCGTTATGAATATCATACACCTTTGCATTATATTGTTTTAATTCTTAATTGCATTATGGCAATACCAACATTTATTACATAATGAATAGGAGCCTCAGTTTTTGAAAATCCCATTTCTCATAGGCTCCATTTCAATACTTAATAAATTGGTGAATTTTTTTTAGTAAATTCTTTTTCACCATTTCTTATAGGCTCCTTTTCAATATTTGATAAAATGGTGATATTCTATGAATAAATTCTTTTTTAGAGTCAGTGGAAGACTAAAGCAGTCTCACGCACAGTCTATGATAACACAGTGCTGCACAGAAGTTTGAAGTGACCTGAAACCTCTGTGTAACTATCAGTTTTCATTCTTCTGCCAGGAAGAGGTCAACACAATGCAATTACATAACATGCAGACACTGGACTCACAGCTAGTAAAATGTATATATGTTAGATGCAGTTTTTCCTACAATTAATTATTTTTCTGTACTGGAGAAGATGATGAAAATAGGTGTGATGTCACAATCTCATATAGCTACTTCTTTTATAGTCCTATGTTATCACCAGTCATCACTAGTCATATTCAGTTCACATATCTCATGTAAAATGAAAAAATTTAATTCCTCTTCAAGTTATTCCTTCAAAGGGTATTCAATAGTTCTCATTTCAAATAGATTCACATTAAACATGTCCATGATGTAGACATCTATCTCATTTCTTGTTCCTATTGAATAAAATTAACTGCAAAGTTAATAGAAAACTAAATCAGTTATAAAGTATAAAATATGATATAAATAAGGTATACCAAATTGACTCGTACTGGAAATTCTCATTAATTAATTAATTCTCCAAATAATTACACAATATCATGAGATATTAAAAAACTCCATTATTTACTCTTAAATTACAAAGAACATAATATTAGATTTAATAAAAGATTCTGTATTGAGTCTTTAGAATACTTTTAGACTTGTGTGCCTTTATCAGCAAATTCACTTGCAAAATACAAATAATTACTCATATGTGAAATGTGAGACAAAGATAAAATATGACTTATAATTTTTGTTAGACCTCCAATTCTAAGTTTTTAATTCTAAATATCTCTTTTTCATCAGACATATTATATTCTCAAAGCACATGTTAGAACTCTCACATCAGAAAGATGAAATGCCTTTAACTCAGCTGTTTTCTTTAAAATTACCTCCCTTACCTACTTACTGATTGAAGTGCACATATAATCTCAGAAAGATGCTGTAAACTGAAATAGGCTTTTAGGTTATGATCCCTGTGACCCATATTTAAGGTCACAGACTCACCAAATTTACAATTTAGAATCCCTTACAGCCAAGGAGTCTGTACATAAAATTTCAGCTCGCTAGAGCCATTGGGACTGGAGATGAAGATGAAAATAGCATTTTAGGTCATTGCCTCTGTGACCCAATATTTGGGGTCTCACTGTCACCAAATTTACAATTTAGAATCCCCTTCAGTCAAGGAGTATGTACATAAAATTTCAGCTCTCTACGTTCATTGGGACTGGAGAAGAAGATGAAAATAGTTTTTTTTAGGTAATGACCCCTGTGAGCCACACTTGGGGTCACAGGGTCACCAAATCTACAATTTAGAATCCCTTACAGCCAAGGAGTCTGTACATAAAATTTCAGCTCGCTAGAGCCATTGGGACTGGAGATGAAGATGAAAATAGCATTTTAGGTCATTGCCTCTGTGACCCAATATTTGGGGTCTCACTGTCACCAAATTTACAATTTAGAATCCCCTTTAGTCAAGGAGTATGTACATAAAATTTCAGCTCTCTACGTTCATTGGGACTGGAGAAGAAGATGAAAATAGTTTTTTTTAGGTAATGACCCCTGTGAGCCACACTTGGGGTCACAGGGTCACCAAATCTACAATTTAGAATCCCTTTCAGCCAAGGAGTCTGTACATAAAATTTCAGCTCTCTGGAGTCATTGGTTCTGGAGAAGAAGATGAAAATAGCTTTTAAGGTTATGACCCCTGTGACCCACATTTGGGGTCACAGGGTCACCAAATTTACAATTTAGTATCCCCTTCAGCCAAGGAGTCTGTACATTAAATTTCAGCTCTCTGGAGTCATTGGTTCTGGAGAAGAAGTCGAAAAAGCGAAAAGTTTACGGACGGACGGATGGAAGGAAGCCATCCCATGCCATAAGCCCATCGGGCCTTTCAGGCCAGATGAGCTAAAAATTGACAGTTAAAAGGTCAAACACGTTGAAATATCATGTACGCAGATATCCATGGAAGCGCCGGGAGTGACATCAAACAGATACGCTTCAGTGATTTGCGTGAATCGTTTGTCGGCACTCTGGATATTTAAAACTATCACACAAAATGTGACAAATGATAAATTTCAATATATTACAATCACAAACTACTGACACACAGTGTAAAACATTTCAATTTATTAAATCGCAAACTACTGACACGCTCAACTCCCGTTCAAGTTTACCGATCAAATCAGTGTGATGATACCTTGTCACCGGAATAATGAAGCAGAAATAGTTGTAATTAACTAATCTGTTACGGCTAATAGGCGTTCGGATTTGGAAACGGAATTTATCATATAATGGAGGGTGTTATCGATGCAATAAAGCAATCTGATAAACTTGGTATCCAAATCTGATAAATATTCAAAACAGGTCAAAGGTCAAATACACGAACTACTTTCGCAGAATTCCATTCTTTTCATGCAAATCCTAAAACTGTTTACATATCATTGAAAAGCGTAACCGGAAGTTTACCCGAGTATTTCCGCTTGAAAGAATGGATATTTGATTAACAAAGTCAAGATAATTGTAGATTTGTTTTAAAAATCATTCAAAACTCCAGTGCGCTAACCAACAGCATCAGCAAGTAGCTGCAGTGTCCTGTGTACAAAATGAATCTTGATGTGTCAGTGTGTGACCTACTGACGCGCCTCGTCGATTGCACTGGCATTTTGGCAGTTCTTGAGGGCTGAGCATACGGTATTGGGTACATTAAAAGGTATTTATTGTCATAAACAAAGGAAACAACCCCACCTCACAAATAATTACTGTTTAAGTGCGAAAGATACTGTTATGCAGCAATCCGAATCAACCCGGCAACGCAGCTTCCAAAACGTTGAAACTAGAGTTACTTCCCTTGTTCTAGCAACATGACCAAATTATTTATGAGTGCTTTAGATAGATGCTTATGAACTGATTGAAAATATCTCCATGAACAAGAAACCAGGGACAAACTGTTGATTTTTTAAAGAATCGCGCACATGTGTTTTTAAATTGTTTTAATTAAGAACTATTTTAGGCACTTCACAGCCGATGTCGTGACCATCACTTTGATGTACCGTCTGTGATATTACTCCGCTAAAACTAGGTCAATTCTCTTTCCACTTTTACTACAAAAACACGCTTATTTTAATAATGACATATATGATAAAGAGATTATTAACCTCGTGTGTTTCCGTATCATTAATATCATATATTTGGAATAAAAAATAATGTATTATGCTCGCCAGAGGCTCGCATAATACAATTTTTATTCCAAAAATATGATATTAATGATACGGAAACACACTTGGTTAATAATCTCTATCAACGGATTAATGAATCAACATTTAATGAGTTTATATAGAGATTAGTTTGGTTACAGCTTGCTACCGTTCGGACACAGCGGGATTCGAATTATCGGTGGCCAGACTGTCGCGGCTTGACTGTATAAGTAATTTATGGAGTGATTTCACAAATTTAAAGTTGGGAATTTGTCAAGTTGTACCCCACCCCCCCCCACCCCCTCCCATACCCCTCCCCCTTCTCAAAAGTAACTATGGAGCATCACCTTCAAGTAGGAAAGACTTGAAAGATTTTGCCAGATTTTACCAACAAAAAATAAAAGTGAAAAATTATTATTTAACATACAGAAAGATGGACTGGCAATACTCATTTCTTTCTCACGACTCCCTTTGATATTTGTGACTGATTATAGCAACCAATAACAGAAATTGAATTTCACAGTACAGGTACTAAGATTTTCAATGGAAATTGGTTGATTTTATGACTGCTTCGCTCAGTTCATATAAACTAAGCTGATTCTAAATAGTATTATACATATAATATTTGCATATAAGTTACATATAACAAACAAATATGCCAATCAATCTGAAAATAAATTGTTGGAATGAAAAAAACAAAACACAAGTGGAGTGCAGACCACTCCAAGTGTTTAGAAACAACAAAAGAGAAATTCAAAATTAATCTTTTAATTTTCCCTCAAAGTTATTATGTACAATATTTACAAAATAATTTCCAAATTCTACATAAGTGTAGATATGAATTATCTATGAATCATCAAGTGTGACAACATAGCCATTTTTATCACCAAATGTGATTAATAATTATTCAAAGTCAATTTGTTTTAAATCATAGATTTGAGAGAGCACATGTTGCCCCAACGGCCAACAAAGTCATTCTGCCAAAGTCAATTCAACAAGCACGTGTTCCGAGCACGTGCATTGTGCTGCACGCACTGAACCCAAGTTGTGTTTGGGCGACCCGTTTCATCAACGGGAACAGTCCTTCAGTTCAACAAGCATGGTTTTCCCTCACAACAGTGCAGATGCACACAACAAAACCCAGAAAAGTAAGCCATTGCCACTTTTCACACAACAGTATGATAATGTCACGGAACATGGGCTTTTTATGTAAGGTGAGCGGATTTGGGATTTAATGTTGTTGCCAAGAATATGAAACTTATATCAAGGCAGCTATATATAGGCAATTTTTGGAACGACCTGCGCCATCTTGGATGAGGATCCGGATCAGTTCGTACCGAAACGGGTTCGTCTCAGGGTCTGTTTGTTTGAGTCGGTTCACCCTGTTTTGTTTGGAACCGGTTTTGGTACGAACTGATCCGGAACCTTGGAGGAAATGACCTACATTTGCATGTAGTTACTATAAAGTTGCATTAAAGTTGTTACGGTAACATACCCGAACTATTCAAGTATGACAAATGTATCAGGGATGTAAAGTGATAGTAGAAAACTCTTTTCGAGATTGATTGCTTTTGCTAGGAATGAAATATCGACGTTTTCCTCGATTTGCGTCGATGTATCGCTGAGACACCATTTTGGCCCGCTCGAGTTTGACGAGCAAAAAATCGTGTTTGAAGTGTCATAACTTTAGAAATAATGGACCGATTGTGTTGATGTTAGTTTTAATCGAACGAGTAATCACTGTGTTTTAATTCTACAATGTGTTTTAGGTGTACAAAGTCATTTAAGTGTGTTAACATTTTGAAATTTGGACTTGATTGGGGGTAAAATTGGCTTTGCATCCCTTTCTTTATTTATAAGTAGATGTATAGGTATATCGCATCGTAGTATTGAACCTAGGAACTGTTTGTTTTCAGCAATACAAGCTCCTGTGGTTCCTTATTTGTCATTTATTAATTTTGGAGGCCATAAGAGAATGTGTCTATTTCAACATATTTTTAAGCAATTCAAATTAAATAGAGTGGATGATATAGCGATTATTACCGAGCAGGTGTGTCAAATATGAAACTACAATTTTGTTATCGATTGTAATACACAAGTTGAAGTTTGCAGGAGTCGCCTAAATCATATCGTATGGAACACTTTATAGTGAAATACAGTGCTGTCGGGTAAAGATACGCACCTAAGCGATAACGGACCATTTATACCAGTAAAATATTTCTCATTTTAATTTCCTTGTTCTGGAGGTGCTGTATTTTCGAAAACCTAAATAATGATTCGGCCATGATTCTCAAACTTACCTGTGTGGGTCCAATGATGTCATCACCATCAACTTCTTCGAGAGGTGGCATGGCGAACAAGACATGGTGATCACTTGGCGATCCAACTGGTAGATAATAGCTGTCGTGATAATCGTCTGGATTACCGTTTCTGTAAGCCATTCTTGCTTAATCTTCGTCAATTTACTAAATGTTTTATCTGTCACTCAAAATCAGCTGCGAATATCAAAACAATCTCTCAAAGCGTCAGAGCTCGAAATCGACAAGTCTCGTGCTGTCCGTGCAGTCACGTGACCGAAGTTGAGAATGCGGCGGTCTCGAAATTTCTTTTATCTTTGCCGCCACGATGAATTATTCTTTTTATCGTATGGCACAAAGTTTTTTGTTTGTTGCTATTAAAAAGGTATTTTGCAGTTTTTGGCCAAATCAATCGTCTTTGCGCATATTTGTAAATGGATCTATTGAGCTGATAACGAAGAGTACATCTAGGCCGACTTACCAAAATATAACTTTTATCGTTATATTGGTGGTCAAGTGTTGTTATATTGTTGTCAAGATTAGATAGGCCTACTCGTTCAAAACAGACACTTTTATTGAAGGTGTTGTGGTGATATTGCCACGATTACTATTCCGAATTTTAACGTGTTTGATGTCATAATTTCACTTTTATTAAATATATAAACTGCTTGTTAGAAATGAATAGAAACATTAACGTTTTTGTTAAAGTTCCGATGTCAACCCATTGTAAAATAATCGTCATCTTAAAATTCATTTTAAAAGCTCTTTATGAATAAATATTCCGAATATTTTAAGCATGAATAACAGATGTTTAAAAAATTTTGAAATTTTTCATTTATAAATTCTTCCGAAATTAATTTTGATAAAATTAACACAACTGTTCATCGACATATTAAACCAATGTGAAAATCAATAAATGTGTCTCATTCTGCACACATTTACAACATTTTAAACATGTTAGGGGTCTTGTTGGTGTAAACTTCATGTCTTACCCCTGTCTACACATCCTCGGTTACCAAGGGTTTTATATATGCTCCGTTACTCTCCACTATATCACTCATGGGAAATTTCATCAGAAAAATCTGTACTCAAATTACCCGCCCTTGGCCGGCGTGAGCCAATCAAACCGCTACACAGCTTGGACCTGCGAGCCAATGACAATTCATATCACTTCGTTGCAAAGCACGCGAGGTCAATTTGTTGGCCAGCCGTCACCGGTTATCTCCCTTGACCATTTGCGTTTTGAGTATTTTCTTTGGTTACTGACTTAGTCACGCCGGCCAAGGGCGGGTAATTTGAGTACAGATTCTCCTGATAAGGTTTCCCATGGGTGATATAGTGGAGAGTAACGGAGCATATATAAAACCATGGGTAACCGAGGATGCTGTCTACATAAACAAAGATAGATATATGTGTTATTGTATCGTGCCAAAATCAAATGCATCTCGTTTTTTTCTAAAATATTGAATTAATCGAAACCCAACTGATGTGTGTACTTTCTTTTATACTTTAGTTTAGTGTGAATTCTAAACACGTGTTATTGGTAATCAAATGAAAGTAAAATGTACATGAACCGATCATTTTTGTTATTTAAAAACGGAATTTCACAATGTGTTTTAAATTATTTGTTTGCTTTGAGGTTTTGGAACAAACTCTTAATTTTAAAAAAAACGCAAAACTAATTTTTTAAGTGAGACCATTTATTTCGGCACGTTAATATCTAAATGTACGTTGCGTAAGACATAATGAGTGAGCTCCACTAATGAAAGCCAGGGCATCATACTTAAGTTATTTTTTTTTTAAATAAACATCTCGAAGTGAGGCACACATTACCAATAACAGGACAATGTAAATGTTAACATTAGGCTAAATGAGAGAGATAAACTGTTTCTCGGGTAAAGGCGCATCACTGTTATACGTGTGAGCGTGACAGCTTTTCATTGTCATTTTGAATGCTGATAAAGTAAATAGACACACATCTAAAAAAAAATCCCGAAAACGCTAGTTGATATTACAATGAAGATGCTGTTCGTTACATATTTACATGTAAATTATATACTGCCTTAAAAAATAATACATTCTTCTACGTAAATGGCCACAGCCTCCAAACTGTGTTATATGGAACATCCCAAGCTAGTGACCATGTTAATATGAATATAATCGCTTCCCTCCACCAATACACCTTAAGACTAAACGATGAAAAGGTATCTTAGATCAATGGTAGCTGTATTGTTTATTAACTGGAACTGCAAGAATGTTCATAAGCAATAGTCATGTACACATGATATCAGTATGCTTTAGTTTGTCGTTTATGTTCAGTTCTTGTGTGTTCGTTATTGTATGTATGTACTGGTAAGGTATTGATATACGCAAAATGTTGATTGTTTACCAAACCAGGGCCATGTTCAAGAGAGGTTTCAAAGTAATCGCTCAATGAGCGATCACTTTTAAACTCTCTTGAACGCGATTGCTGAATGTACATAGCGCTACGTAGCAAGGCGAGCAAACTTCGAGGAATTTGCACTGTGTCGTCCAAGAGAGAATGAGCGCTACTTGAGCGTTACTTGAACGAAACATTGAGCAATCAATGAGCGATTATAAGCGCTCGCTGTTATGGAACGGAACACTGATTCTCTATTGAATGAAAATATGTTTAAACCATTGTCATTTTAAAAATAATTTTACAAATTTGCCGCATTATTTTTGCTATACCCCTCCACCTGTCCACTAAATAAGAATACTTCAAAGCTATATTTGATCAAATATGTACTCCCCCTCGTCATTATGTTTTCCAACCAAAAATAAAAAGAAAGTTCTACCACCATTGTCACTTTTGAAAAAAATGTGCACGAGAAACATTTAACTTTTTATGCAGCTTTAAAGGAGCAGTAGTACGTTTCTGAGATTTTTATTCTTCAAATTTCTCATTTATAATGATTGTTTTTGTCAATTATATTTACTTTAGAGGGTAAAACTTCTTATTAAGCAAACCAATTATCCGTAGTGGTAATAAACGGTGTAGCGTATAAAGCTAAAATCGCATGGAGGCCATGTGAACACATTTGATTATTTCGAATGACAAAAACGATTCCCATGGCTTCACAGAACCATGTAGACTCATTTTTAACTTGATTTTTCGAAGAGAGAAGGTTGTTTTACTATTGGTGACATTATTTTTCAAATACATTTCATCAAATAAGTTGAGCAAAAAAACGTGCTACTGCTCCTTTAGTCACTTATGATGAAACCCATGAGCAATGTACACTGACATCAGGCAGATTTGAGAAATAACTTGTTACGCTTATGTATTTTCATGATGAGAGACTTCTGTGGCATTTTTGTTGTTTTGAAAGATCACATTACAATTAGTGTTATGAACTTGTTAAGATTTGTGTTAGTGTTGACTTTTGTAAATATTCATGCTTTTGTAAATACACCATGACTTGAATTGTATTATGTACACTGGAGCGGTATTCATATAAGCTTTGAGCTTGTTTACCAATCCAGTCCTTCTAGAAAAGAAATAAATATGTTTAAACCATGTACACTGATCACCTTCACAATGGACACAAACAGGTGTCCAATAACATGTTTATACCTAGCTCCGAGTTGACCTACTGATTAAATGTAAGTAGAGTAAGTAAATAGGTACATAAACATGTCGTACAGGACGACCTTATGTAGGGAAGATAGTGAAGGAATCTCTTTTTACTTATAGTCGTCGCTTCATGGCCTGTTTGTTGCATTATTCCAGTTGACGACTTACGCCGCCCCCAGCGGGTTGGGTATTAAAGATGTGTTTGTATAAGATGGTATCTATCACTCGTGAAGAAATAGATACACACTCGATATAAGAAGAGAGGTGAGGTGAAGTGAAGTGAGTTGGGGTTTAACGCCGCTTTCAAGAGTATTTCACTGATATCGCGGCTGCTAGTATTATAAAAGCCCGCAAAGCCATGTGGCTATGCATTGCGGTGAAACCTGCGAGCATCGGCTGTAGATACTACTGTAAAATTCAGTGTAGCATTGCAAATCATTGCACCCAAACCTCACTGCGTGTATAGACAAAGTTGCCGTGTCACTGGCGGGATTCGAACCTCTTGATCCGAAGTCGAACGCGCTAACCACTGCGCTATCCCGCCCCAATATAAGATGGGACTTCATTAGAAGAATGCAAACTGCGGGTGTTGTCACGATATATCACTTGTGGATGTTCATAACGTATCACTGATTGTTTTTAATAAGGTTAACATTTTGACTATCATTTGTTATTTGATATCTTTATTGATGTCGTTATGCCGTAATGTTTCGTTTATGATTTGCTCTTGAATAATCAATAGGTAGGATAATATTTTACTACATTTGTTTTTTATATCTCTGTGAATGTCATAAACACGTGTCACGCGATTTTTTTTATTGAGGTCACCTTGCGTTGAAATTTAATTATTACATTTATTTATGATTTGATAGCTTTATTGTTGTATATATATACGTTGCATCAGGGTTGGTTTTCCAAGTGTATATTATCAATGAAGGGAGTCTCTGCTCCGTGACTAAATATCCATAGGCTTGTTTTACATTCATAAATATCATTAATATTTATAAGAACTATAATTATATACTTTATTGAAAATATTATTATCATAACATTACTATCAAAAGCATTCTTGTGAAACATAAACAGACCATTCTGTCAAGGCGATGACACTCAAAATGCTAAGAAATCGTGTATCAAATGTTTTAATAGACGAACGCTTTATAACACGGAATTTATTAGGTTTTTACATAGTTGTGTCTCTTAAAGGGATGGTTTTGTCGCCATATTGGTTTTGCATTGCGTGAAATGAAAACCCACTATATTGTACATAATATATTAAAAAACATTAATCACTAAAGACATACACGGATAGAGTATTAACAGTAAGACATAAGATGTCATAAAACTGATAAATACTTTGCTGTTATGTTGTAGCGAAGTTTTCCCCGCCGATGAATGGCTTCAGTTCTCATTGATTTTATTTTTTAACAAATGTGCGCTTGTGTTTATCAAGTTATGAAACATAAAGTCATCAAAAGATTACCTCCATTAGTATCTTTCAATTTGACTGTGTTTAATCATGTATGTATTAATAACTTATATATGTGTAAACAGGGATATCCCCTCGAATTTTGTTTCCACAAAAAATACCCCGATAGAACCCTCCTTTTAATGTCATAGACAATACTTTTATCATGTCTTTAATGACATAGCCGGCCCTGCTTCAACATATATGTAGATTTTATTGTGACATGTTTTAGAGTATATGCAAATAAAGAGGCTACGTGCGTGCAAATATTATGTTTTATGAGAATTCCACCGTAATGACAGCAGAAATACATTATGTATATATGAGGGGATATTATATGAATTTAATGTTTTTATTATGGCGTATAAATATTATAATGTTGTTTGAAACCACGTAAATGTAAGATAGGCCTACTATACATTGTTTATTATTTTATACATTTACGCAATGTTTTTCCTTATCTTGATGCCGGGACAACAACTAAACGATATGTAAATGAAATATAGATTACGTGCATACCAAACTTACTTTATCAAATTACTTTACCAGCTCCAAAATCCGCTGAAAAGACCTTAAGAGTATTATTTAATATATACGTCCCTTGTTTAACTACCTGTTCATTGGAGTATTTTGACATTTAAGGAGTCAATACGTGTTACAAATGTTCTGTTACAAACCGCCTGAATGATCCGGTGCCGAGCGGTTATATATGCCATATACTGGTAAACTCGCCAGGGCGTAGTCCGAGCAGAGTTTATTGCCATAACGCGAGGCAATCGGTTCATTATTAATGTTGTGTTTAAGCAAGTATAAAGTTGAAACATATTAATTTTTGTTTGTTTGCTGATTAAAGTTGACAAAAAAAGTTTGTTGGTTGGTTGGTTCGTTTATTTGTTCATGACGCATCATAGATGTTCTCGAAAATGAAAACGACAGAGATCGAATTAATAAAGGCGTTGGATAAATTCTAATGTAAACATTTCTCCAAACCTTCTTAGCACCGCAATTTACTTTTTTGTATTATATTCAGGTAACAGTAAAAATGGTTATAATATATTTCCATCTGCATAATAATGAAATAAACAAGAGCCAAAACATCATTCTCTTAAGTATTATATAATTACTGCGTTGGATATAGTGCATGCATGTACGTACGATATACGTCCTTGGTACGATTAAAATGAATAAACTGACAGCGATGCCAGTGGTTTATCCAGTGCGTGTTGTTTTCTGAGACTATATTAACGATTGATTACAATTGTCACGTTGTAATAATTATACTAGCACCTGTCTCCTATTAAAGGTACATCAATTGTGTTGTTAGGGGTTACATATTCCAAACGTCATAAATGATGTTACTTTAAAGGGAAGTACCGACTGTTACCGAAAACTACCATATTGATGACAGTGGACTGCGTATATTGACGATGTGAAGGTAAAAGTAGTGATTTCTGATAGAAAACTGGACAATGTGTCGCGATTGACGCGCGCTATAATGAGTCAAGCGTAATTTTTAAATCTTATTTATACCAGACAAAATGCTAAGTTGATAATAATGTTTAATATATAATATAACTACTGATGCTTGTAAATGGGACGTGCAGTTTCGGTTTCTACACACGCATAATGTACTCGATTTTAATAGGAAACTAGTAAGTATGATATAGTTGGCGATTGGTGATGAATATGCAAGCTGAGTGAATTTAGTTGTACTGTAAACAGCACATATGGTGTGTTGGAACGTATTGAAGCCAAATAAAATTTTATTTAACACAATGGATGCACGTTTTATGATATCGCGTTACATAGCTATACCATAGTTTCCTTTATTATATGATTGCAGGTGAAATACCGGGATCTATCAATAAAAATAAACCGTGTTATCAGTCACTAGTGAAAATAACAATGGAACGTGTTATCAGTCACTAGTGACTGATATAACAATGACCTGACGTCATAAAACAATGCTCCGACGTCATCACACGTTCATGACGTCACATTGTTGCTAAGGCGACAGGCTCATTCTGGAGCTGACTTAACGTAAATGCAAGTCTAATTCTGTGAATATGCAAAGATTTGGTCATATAATAAATAGAAAATTTGTCTTTTCTTGACAAATACCATGTTTATCTCATCTCGTGAGGTAGAAAAGTTAAATATTTTCACTCGTGGCTGCGCCACTCGTGAAAATATAACCTTTCTACCTCACTCGATGAGATAAACATGGTATTAGTCAAGAAAAGCCAAATATCCTCTAAGTATCAAGCCGAGTTTGGGCAACCGGGCAACTGGGCAACTGGGCAACTTTGGGTAAATATATGTTATGGTTTTGGATTTGTATGGTACAGTCAGGAAGTTGGTGATGTTTCATATTTTATTTCACACTTTAAGAATATGATTATTGATTGTGATAATAAACTTATTATTGGTAAAATAAAGGAATCTCTTCATCTAAGATATTTCAAGGAAGTTAAATCGTTATTAAATGCTGAATACTATGTCATTTCTATAATAATATAGCAATAAGAAATATATGTTTACTACGATTACATGCACTTCCCTTGAGATGTAATATACGAGGTGTTAATGTCAATAAGATATGTACAATGTGTGAATGTGATCTGATTGAAACTGAAATTCACTTTATGTTTGAATGTACCACATATAACTCAGAGAAAATGATTTTTTGTTTTGTTTGTTTTGTTTGTTTTTTAAAATAGTATATTTATAATGCGCACATATCCACGCACAATGCATGCTCTAGGCGCTACACAATTATTACCCTGAAGGAATCATACTTTCGGTGCTGCCTATGAAGCGCTCCGCGCGACCGATTAGGTCCATACGTTCCCATGTCCAGGTACCCATTTGTACAGCTGGATGCAATGTGGGTAGGGTGCAATGTGGGTAGGGTTCTATCTTGTAGGTAGGGTAGCATGTCAACTAAATATTATAAGCTAAAAAGCAGCACGTGCAGTTATTCTCTCTCTAACTGCTCCAATTGGCCAAGTATATAGTAGGAAAGCTCTTGCTTTTAGGAACTGGGTTATGTCACCTGTAATAATGAAACTATAGTTTATCTTGTATAATTAACTACTCTCATATACTGTTCCGTATTCTGAGTGTATACACATGAGTCAATGGCCTACAAAACCAAAACCGAAATAAAACTGTATCAAACTTTGTGTCACGAGTTTTTAAAGGCGATGTAGCATGTTGTTCTTTTTGAATAAGGTGTTTTCACGAAACTGTAAATGAATGTTAACAATGGCTTAATAAGACAGTTCTAAAATAGGTGTAGGCCTACATGGTTCGGTTAAACTATGCGAGCCCATTTCCCTTCTAGCGGGAATTTTAATATGTTCACAATAAAATGGCCGCTCGAAGGCATTTCAAGTGATGGCGTAGCCATACCTAAACACTGGAGTAGAGTTTTAAAGGGGCAGTTGCACGTTTTTACGCTCAAATAAGTTGATGAAATGTATTTGAAAAATAATGTCACCAATAGTAAAACATCCTTCTCTCTTCGGAAAATCAAGTTTAAAATGAGTGTATACATGTTTCGGTAAAGCCATGGGAATAGTTTTTGTAATACAAAATGATAAATTGTGTTCACAATAAAATGGCCGCCATGCAATTTTTGCTTTATACGCAACATAGTTTTTACCACTACAGATAATTGGTTTGTGTTATAAGATGTTTTACCCTCTAAAGTTAATTTAAATGACATAAACTATCATTATAAATGGGATATTTGAAAAAAATAATTTTGCAAAAAAACGTGCTACTGCCCCTTTAAATATGGCGCTATGATGGAATGGTCAACCAGCTTGTTGTTTGAACTCTCCACATCGCTTGAGACCTACATATCTACGTCTCACACTGAAGAGTTCCACAAAACGTTCGCTTTACACGTCTCATCTTGTTCTTTCAATTCGGAAAACCATTTTCAATGGATAGGACCTTTCGGGTCATGTACGGAGATTATTTTCCCTCGCACGTTACTGAAATTGTATTAACTTTGATAATAAATGGCAAATTTGAGAAAACACAAAACGCAAAAAACGTACTAGAGCGCCTTTAAAAGCATGATATGACGCTTTCATAGATTAATTGATATTTATTATATACAAAATTAGAGACTAACCATACTAAACTCAAAGTGGTTTGTGTACCATATGTTCTGTAATTATAAAAGTCTTAGGTTTATTTATCATACATTTATGCATGCATTACCCACTTGTCATTCAGTTGCGCTATCAATTTTGGATATTTGGTATTGCTTGTCTATCTATTCATTATGCTACTGGTATTTATATGGCGTGTATGTGTCGTGATAGAATATGTTAATTCGTGACTGTTTTATCTCTAAAAGAGGAAGGAATTTATTTTCCCCTCTGTTTCCACATGCAACATGGATTCAGTTAAATAATGTTTTACCAATAAACAGATGGTCCTTTTCATTAATGGTGACAGCAAGGTTAAGACCATCTTCAATATTACAAATTATTTTAATGTTTCGGACCGAGTCTCTTGCGGGATTCGAACCCACACCCTCAGAGTCAGGCAACTATTGCCAGCACTGACCGACCAGACGACCACACGACCACGGGGCCTCGAAATAAATCGAGGTCCAACAATCGATTGTTAAGCTATATCGACATTTTGACTTTCAGTACCCCTCTGATAGATGTTTAATTGGCACAGCTCCTTATCATTAATATATTTACAATAATTACAAGAAAGGGGAATCAAAAGTAAAAGACCATCTGTGTGATGGATGTAATGCGGATCTCTCTCTACTCAAGGCAGTTACATTATACACACTTGGTACACATATTGATATTTATGAAGTTGAAGTTTTTGTCATTATTTAACAAACTCAGTGACCAACAACGAGATAATTATAAATTTTCGCAAATGTTATTAATATTCATCATTTTGAAATGGAAGTTTATATAAATCATAAAATTCTTCAAAAAATTCCCAAAAAAATTCGTTTCGTTCATGCACAGCGGTTCAAAAAAATTATATTTCTTGGTTTTAAATATGTTCTTTTCAAAATCTGTGTACACGTTAGCAAACTTCTTCATTCAATAGTCAGGTGAACGATACGAGTCCATATGATACATATTTTACGACTAACTAATAAATATAATTATTGCTGACATCTATAAACCTGGCATCTGGCGACCTGTGTTGTTTATAAGCCGAATGAAGTACTACAAACAACATTGCGATGGTGGCATGTTGGTGGCTGTGGTTGTGATGGTGATGACGATGTTGACGATGATGATGGTTGCTGTTTTAGATAATGATGATGATGATGTTGATGATACATGGTGATTATAGGGATAATAGTTATGATGAAGATTGTATTGACGACGATCGGTAATCACTGTGGTGGTGATGATGGTGATGATGGTGATGATGGTGATGATGGTGATGATGGTGATGATGGGGATGATGGGGATGTCAGTGACAATAATGATGGCGATAATGATGATAGTTGGGACGATGCCGATAGTGATAATGATGGTAATGATGATGATGATGATGATGATGATGATGATGATGATGATGATAATGATGATGATGATGATGATGATGATGAGGATGATGATGATGATGATGATGACGATAATGATGATGACGATAATGATGATGATGTTGATGATGGTGATGTTAATGATGATAGCGATGATGGTGATAATAATAATAATAGTGACGATGACGGTAGGGATTATGAAGCTAATGATGTTGTTGATATGGTAACCATGGTGACAGTGGTGATAATAGTGATAGAAGTACTTGATATTATTGTGGTGCTATTAGTGAAAGTAATAACAACGATGACGATGAAGATTTGTAGATAATAAGTCACTGACACACGACCATCATTCATTACTATACGTGCTGATGTCCGGTAGCGGTCACGAGGGTCAGCAGAAGAGTGGACGCTATGCAAATACCAATCGTGTAGGTAACAATAGCGCTGAAATATGTATGTATATGTGGACATTAACGTCAGCACTCCAAGTACTGAATCACCTCGCATACATCTCTTCCTCGACTAGAACCCGGGGGATAGAGAGGTCCTAAATGAAACAATCCCCGAAGTTGTATAGGAGGAATATGGTACTGTATATGAGGTAGCAATCAGATGCTGGTCTTATTTGCTCAGACATCTGTTTGTGCAAGTCACAATCTAGTAAACTGTTGAACTAATATTCTTTAATATATGTACATTGATTGAAAACATATTTTATTCATTTAAGAAATGAATTGGGCACAAGTTGTGAAACTTATAGAAGCCCTCTCCAGGTAATCAACAACTATTTTATAAGGCTAGAATACATAACAAGAAAGTAAGAAATCTACAAGTGACGAAGTGGGTAAACATGTAATATACATTATTAAGGCAAGAAACAATTGGAAATGTTATTCTTATGATATATGTACATAAATATATAATATATAAATGCTGTATAGTGACTGATGTTGTAGACTAAAAAATAGGTCAGATAAAGCACAATTCAAGCCATAACTTTTAAAGAAAAACGTCTAAAACTGATCAGTGTCAGTGCATTCACAAAAACGCAAACCCCTACCTACATGACCCCCTAGGACTTCATGCTCTGTGAGAGAGACGAGGAGTGGGGAGGAGAGAGTGTGTGTGAAAAGGGGAGTTGGGGGGGAGAGGAGAGTTGGGGGGGGGGGGGGGGGGGGGGGGGGAGGGGGGGAGAATTTTATATTAGCTCAAAAATTCTTATATTTCGCATTAGGAACATGAAACCTAAAAGCCTTGGTCTCTGTCATACAAAGATGATTTCCATAAAATGAGCTTCGTAGCATTAGTACTAGTTCCTGAAGTGAATTTTAAGGTTTCAGTTTAACGCCCTGCTACGCCCATATTTGAGGAGGGATTTAACCAAATGAACAAACTTTAGTCTATGTGTTATAAAGATATTATTCAGAAAATTTTAGCTTTGGAGAGGAGTCAATTAGATTTTTGGTGGACCAACTGCCATGGACAGTCAAGTTCAAATGAATAAACTTGAATCTACATGTAATGAGGATGTTATTCTGAAATTTTCAGCTTCACATGGCAACTGGTTTCGGAGAAGAAGTCGTTTAAAGTTTTCAGGGGTAATGTTTACAACGACATGTACAAACACTGATCCTCAAGGCTCAACTTTATTGCAACTTTATAGCAACTACAAGTAAATCTTCGAGCCACCTCCGCCATCTTGGAGGAAGTGACGTATACAGATATAGGTTGTATCGTATCGAAGTATTGGACCTAGGAACTGTTTTGTTTCAGCAATACAAACCCCTGTGGATGCGATATAAATCGGGCCACTATCAGTGACCCGGTCCTTATATGAGGCCCGGATCTTGTCCCCCTTAGGTACCTTTACCCCCGGCTTCTATTTGAAGCCCGGCTTCTATTTGAGGCCCGGCCCCTAGAGGAAATACGGTATGCCAGTGCACAGAGTGTGGAAGCACTCGGGGATGTTCTGCACCCTAACGTATTCAGATCGTCGAGACAGATCAGTTTGATGCACGCCCGTTAACCTTTATCTGATTGTGGAGTTCGCTTCAGGAAAACAAAAACAATATCTGAACGAGAAACTAAATTGTATGAACTCCTGCCATATGGATTTATGTATGTATGTGTTAGAACTGACACTATATGCAGTTTCATGTCTGTCTCTTTCTTATCTTGGTGTGTGACTGTGTGTGTCACTTATGACTCGGTGTATATGCACCTATGTGTGTGTATCTTTATCTCTGTGAATGCGTCTCTGACTATGTGTGTATATTTTCTCGGTCTCTGTGTTTGTGTCTGTCTGTCTGTATATCTGTCTCTGATGACACAAATAAACTATGCATGTCAAAATCGAACATGTCACAAGTCGTAAGGCGACACAAACTATTATAGATGTTTTCTTCAAAATGAAAATAGACCACCATTTTGTTTATGGTCATTCAACAAGATGAAATCATTAACATCGGGTTAAACGACTGTTGATAATCAAAACAGATATATACAAATCTATAATGCAGTTTTTGTATGTGAATTCCCCTTTTCTCTCCTTCCTATATCCTTGTGGCACATGCGGATATGGTAGATATAATATACATGGTAGATAGAGTATACATGGAAACATGTGTCCCTCGTATGAACATTTAAAAATATGAAGTTCAATGTTTCAGTAGTTTTGAATGAAGTGATGCATAAATCGACTTCAAATTATCACGAATCTGATCATCGTTAAAAGAAACTAGCTCGCCAATGTACAAAGAATATAAATGTTTTATTATTGTGAACAAAAAGTTAATAAACAACAACAAATCATGATGCAAACACCAGAGTAGTACTATGTTCTCATACATGTAGATACCATCTAAACTAGCGGCCAAAAGAAACGGTACCAACAAAAAGGCATTATACTTTAATCAACAAATGATTAATACATTGAAACATAGTTACATGTTGTGTCCAGAAGCAAGTAAACCTTAATTTTCCGTTTTTGAAACTTGATCTTATTATGTTTATGAAAAACACGCTTTTTAAAAAAAATCGTCGTTTTGGAATCTCCTTAATTATAAGTGAGATAGGAGAGTGAAATATGGCCATTTGACTAGTTTGAATGTACCAGTAACCAAGCGTCAACGAATTAAAGTCCAATCTGGTACATTATGTCGACAACACATTTTATAAACATAATTTTTATATTTTTAAAATTTAATTTCAAATGTAAACAATTGTGTCAAGAAAACCCTCTTGAAATAACGATTTTAGCATCCATCGCTGTTTGAACAAGCGTACAAATAAAAATATCATACCCTGGCAGTGTTCAAGAGAGGTTTCAAAGTAATCGCTCAATTAGCGATTACTTTTAAACCTCTCTTGAACGCGATTGCTCAATGTAGCACTACGTAGCAAAGCGAGCGAACTTTTGCACCGTGTCGTTCAGGAGAGAATGAGCGCTACTTGAGCGCTACATTGAGCAATCATGTGTGTAATGTTCAGCACTTCTTTACGAACAGAACAGAACAGAAGTTTATTCAATTTAGTGACTTGAGCTCACAGAGCCCCTCGTCAACATTACAAAATACATTTACAATCAGAGTATGGAGGCAGGACATTTCAAAATGATATTGAATATAAACTTTGTTTTATGAACTTAGCTAAGTACAACTGAGTGATTTTATTCTGAGATTGTAACAACTGAAATAATTTATATTTTGATGGACATTCCCAATAATATCTATCAATATATTAAACTCTATTTACATGATACTTTTGACACAGTCTGATTAAAATCGACGGTTTTCCGTGGAATAAGAATTGCAAACTAGTGCATCTACCGGGATACGAACTCAGTCGTAGGTTCCACGCCAAACCCGAGGAATCTACAGAAACTGTTCGTATCCCGGTAGATATATTATTTTGCAAATTTTATTCCTCGGAACAAGGTCGATTTTAATCAGACTGCTTTTGACAAACACAAACGAAATGATATTCGTCTTCAATAACATAAATACCTTGCTTAAGACAAAAATCACATAAACGTAATGCTCTATCCACATTTGAATATCTACCAACTTCTATTTTTAACTTGTGACATGATATCCTTAAACGCGTGATGTAAAATGATAGACTTTGAGGAACACTGTTAAGATATGGTTCATATGAAAAACTTTGCTTAATATTAGAATATACCTCAAGTTTCGAAGTGTTATTAATATCACAATTCCATTTTTGCAAAAACTCATCAATCATTTACGAAACATATACTTATCAAAGACATTCAAGATTGACTTTGTACGGTAGAAGTATTTTGTTTTTGACCCAGTTGAAAATGTTGTAGGGTTTCTTTTGGTCGCGAGTTTATATCATTTGGGTCTCTGTACCTTTCCGTGGGTAGAATGAGAATATTAAAATCGATAACATTTTGATTGACAGAAAACGATCACCAGCATATAACAGCATATCAAAAGAAATATTCGATATTGATAAGATTGTAATGGTGACATAATATGATTTTGATTGTGTGGCTCTACTTCGAGTTCGATTTCAGTTTTCGGGGTATCATAATTCTCATCACTTTTAGTCGATTTTCCAAAATGTTCGTCTTTATCAACACACCTTTGCGAAATTGAAAACTATACTGACAGCCATCTTGTGCATCAGTCTGATGAGATACTCTTTGAAGCAGCAAGTTAAATGTGGGTATCACGATCCAATTGTTAAAATGTTCTTAAACTTTCCAAATCTTATAAAATAAATAAAACATACGCATTGGAATATATCCTCGAATCTGATCTCCATGAAACTGATAGCCCTGTGGGAGTGTCCCTTTAATAACATATTTATGTTACAGCACCCCGTCACTTCGCACTCCCATAGGACGAGATCAGACGAAGGTTAAACCAATATCAACATAACTCATATACAATCATGAATCAATATATACCATAGATCTATCGCAGTATTTATATGAATACCAAGGTTCAGATAGGGAAACTAGGAACACTGCGAATCAACGTACCGTATTTCCTCTAATAGAACCCGGGCCTCCAATACAACCCGGGGGGTAAGAGGTGCTGAGGTAAATACAACCCGGGTCTCCAATAGAACCCGGGTCTTTATTAGAACCCGGGTTTTACGTAAGAACTGAATACCCCGTGTTGCAATATAAAATAGTTATACACTCGTTTTGAGGAGAAATATTGGTGTGACCGTGTGAGATTCAGCACAACAGGTTCATGATAACAAATATCCGTCTTCAGTTAATTTTCCTTTTACAAAAATTGACCCAAAGAAGATTATGAACGTCAATTCATGTCTGAAGAAATATAACCCGGCCTCCAATACAACCCGGGTCTCTAATAGAACCCGGGGGTAAGGGGGTGCTGAATGAAATAGAACCCCGGGGTTGTATTAGAGGAAATACGGTATGCTTTACTTGGAGGTAGATCGGAGTTATCTGATTATATCTGGTTAACTCTGGGGTTAATCTTAATCCCACCCTGTAACGTTGCTATGAGGCTACCTTGGAAATGTAACGTTATCTTAGTGTTTTTTTGCATATACACTGAAGGGCAAACGAAAGTATATGGCTCAGTTGTATTTATTATATGTATAATTTTCAAAGTCAAATATCTCGAGTTTTCGACGTCGTATTAAAAAACGGACTAGTCTGTGAAATTAGCCCAAAACATTAAATCAGTCAAAGAATACCTCTACGCGTTTTGAAATTATTTAAAAAATTTTTTTGATAAAACACAACTGTTCATCGACATATAACACATACTCTGTGTGAAAATCAATAAATGTGCTTCGTCCTGCACACATTTACAACATTTTGAACATGGTAGGGGTCATGTTGGTGTAAATTTGATTTCTAACCCCTGTCTACTTTAAATAATGATATTTTAAAATGTTATGTTAAAAAACTACTGCCGAAAGGTGTTATTGTATCGTGTCAAAATCAAATACATCTCATTTCTTTAAAATGTTAAATTAATCCGAAACAAGTGAGAGTTATACTTTCTTTTGCCCATCAGTTTATGTTGGCATATACGACGAGAGTCCATACAAATAAATACAACGTTGTAAGTGGGTTTACAGAGACATTTGCAAATCCTGTTTGGAGGAATAACAATGATTGTAAACCCTGACAAATTTGCTAAGAGGGGGATGTGAAGGCATAGATCTGAAGAAACTATCTTAGATTAATTTTGAAAAAATTCTCAAGTAAATAGTACAATATGAACCGCAAATATTTTGACGAAAGTGCGTCTCGAAACACAAACACACAGAAACACCTGCAGTACGTGAGCTAACGCTTTAGCCTACTGCGCCACCGAGGAACATGGGAGTAAACGGTATAAAGCAACTTACATAGCGTGGCCGTAAACAAGGATATCAGGTTGTAAAAAGGATTTTATGAACGACTCTATTTACCAGGGATCTTCAATATAACGCGATAACCAAGCATCTTTTAGACTTAAAACGGTTGATAATATAGAGAAACCATTCAACCTCGGATATGGTAAGGTTGTTTCTTTCCTATCAGGGTCCAACACTTGACTATATCCTCGGTATCATGGTTTTCCTTATAATTAAGACTCTGGTCTAAGGATCTATTTGATTCTCACATCCCTGTGGACCATACAACCCACGCTGCACTGAGGCGCTAAGTTACCTTTTGGTCTACATAGCCTTCTGGTAGAATATGAATAACATGTGAATCAAAAACACAATACTCAAATGTTCATTAATATAAGCTACAACAATGTCACCACTTCAAAACCAGGTACCCAACTGACTGCTAGGTCAAATGGACTATCTTTGAATAAATTTGCTAGCCCAAGTAACACCAAAAGTTTCACAAACGATGTCTGGATGTTTTACAAGAAATCAACCCTAACAATATAAACCAGCCACGAAACAGGTCACCAATCCGTTGATTGGCCGCGTTCATACTTGCTGAACTTCACTGAGAGTAGTCAACTTAACATATCACAGTACCACCTACTACCAAGGAACAAAGATACAGGTCTTTGGCAAGGTTATTTTCTTTCCCCTTACCCATTGCTGCTGCAGATCAGTTCTGTCTACAAGTACACTGTCGGCCAAAAGAAACGCCTATCGGATATCTTGTCGGATTTCCTAAAAACTATAATGAACAGTTAAGCAATATTATTGTATTATGACGTTGCACCATTTCTGAATAATATATTAAAATTCCAGAAGTTGTCATGTCACAAATGATTGGCGATTGTAGAAATGAGACAACATAAATTGTTCATTTTTCGATCAGTGCTTGATCAGAAACAGATTTGAAACATATTTCCATACAACCACGAGCAACAATACATGCACACATTCGCATTAAACTGGTGTTGACGCTACAAATTTACTTGGTTACGGTGCGCAAGTGAATCAACCGGTCATCGTTTGGTCGTTGTTGTCATTAATGTTATTGACTCGAATCACAGTTTTTCCACGATGTCAATGGACTTTCATATTAATTACTGTTTCAGCATAACGTGGAGACCACCATTAATTGTATTTCAGAAATTATTTGACCTTTCATTTTAAGGAAAATCAATAAGACGTTTCTTTTGCCCGACAGTGTAATCCTAGTCTATCATCCAGACCCTAGAGCAAAAATTTAATGGAGCCTTTGTAAGTCTAAGAAATGTCGGCAAGTCTAGTTGCCTCAGCTCTAGGTTAAGTATTGTTCAGGTGTCCCATTTGTATTTCCTATCAACTATTGCAAAATAAAATATCAGTAAAAAATCGTTTTTTTTCAGGGACTATATGTTAGTCTAGTGTAATCCCTGAACTTAATACTAGTATTAGGTTAAACAAACTAGACTTAAAAAGGCTTCTGTGAGTGTTTTTGCTCTGCGGTCTTGATAATCGACTATATTGTATTCACTATATTATTATTTTGATGTGTGTATTCGCATTAAAAGAGCTTGATAAATCAACATATTTTTTGCACACCTAATCTTTTCTCTTGTGTTAGATATCCAAATCCGTAAATTGACTTTTTGTCACCATTGTTTTCGACGATTTCCTGACATGTTTTATTTACTATCGAAACATATGACGTCACCAGAAGACGTAAACAACCTTCCATGATAAAGTACCGTATTTCTCCTTAAGTAAATAATAATAACCAATATCTCGTGTACCTGTGTCAACCCAACGACTGTGCAGTGCATTGTGATGCTGTCTGCAAACAAGAAGACCTGAGCTAAGCAACATTTCAACCAATGATAATTTGAGAAGTTGGATTATTTTCATAAGTTTGAACAAACCTGCAAATTTATGATTTTACCTCATGAGTAATATACTTTATAACAGGAAAGACGGTAGGTGTATGACATTGAACCCAGTTTCGAATCTCCAGTACTACTGTTTACTTCTACCTGCTACAAGTCAAGCAAATGTCAATCTAAGGACACATGACGTCATAGCATGTAGATAGCAGATAGGTGGCGATATATCATCATGGTAGGCAGGAGACAATACACTAGACTGTCGTTAAGTCTCCAATATACATTTGATATGATGGTCGCTCTTTGGTTTTCTCATCCGGGTAATATCAAAATTGCTCGATATTAGGTTGTTTCATTGGCAGGTTTTAAAATAATTCGTATATTTTGTCAACTCTCAAATTCGGAATAGTTTAAAATATTGTCTCTTCTCTGTATTTCCAGTATCTCTGAGAATGATAACCCGTTTATAATCAAGAAAATATAATCATAATATTTATGTTGATAAAAGTATTGAAGTTTTTGTAGTTAAAAAAAATCTAAATAAATTATAAACTTTCAGTGATGTTTTGAAAAATAAATCTATTCAAAATCCACGAAACAGTTGTGTGAGAACAACCCCAAGTCTAGTATAGTTGTGTCACTTCTGTATGGTTCCTGCTAGCCAGATTCTGCGAATGGTAAGTTGACCCAGACAGGGTAATCGTTTCTCCCATACCCTTTCTCGCGTAACAGGTCAAAGGTGAAGTGTGTGATGCGCTGGGAAGAAACACCGAGCACCGATACACATATCAGACATATTTGACATATGTTTTTGTTAATCATATTTTATTGTATCTACATCTTTACTTTTAACTTTAAAAATAAAGGTAACGGTGAAAGTGTATGTAAGGATACGTATTATATAAGAGCACTCATCAAGTTTGGCATACTACAGTTCTTGGTTTGGCTAATAAATAGTCCAAAAGGTTTCGATTCTTTTCAATCAACACAGATTTAGTGGGACTATCTCTGTATAAATTATTTATAAGAATAAATACTTGCTAACAACTTGTAGCTTCGAAACCGGCAAGGAACTCGGCCCGAAAAAGTACAAGAATTTGTGCTATTGAAGGTAGTGTTATCCCAAATATAACCTTGTTATATTGTAGCTTCAACTTGCATACAATCTTGGTGCATTATGTTATAAAATGTGGGTTGGTAATGTTTAATAGGTCATATACTTACTGTGCACATATGGGACGTATACTATTCTATTTCTGGACATGTTGTTATTGTTCGATTTTCATTGGAAACAAGTAATCATCGGGACTTTGGTGGGCATTTAGAAGTGGTATACATAAGAACTGGACCACTTGAAAGGGGGGTTCTTTCGGGGTATTTTTTGTGGAAACGAAATTCGGGAGGATTTTCCTGTTTACACATACATGTTATTAATACATGAGTAAAACACAGTGAAATTGAAAGATACTAATGAAGGTAACATTTTGATGACTTTATAATTTACAACATGATAAACAAGCGCACATTTGTTGAAAATAAAAACAATGAGAACTGAAGCCATTCATCGGCGCTGCGAGTCGCTACATCATAACAACAAATTATTTATTAGTTTTATGATATGTTATGTGTTACTATGTCAATACTCCATCAGTGTATGTATATCAGTGTTATTTAAAAGTTGTAAAATTAGGTACACTATAGCGTGTTTTCATTTCACGTAATGCAAATTATCCAAGATGGCGACAGAACCATCCCTTTAAGAACCTCACCATTGTTGTGTTGCTATATAAATGTATTTTTTTGTATTTCCTTACATTCGACCTGATGAAGGAAGGATAAGACTTTCACATTAAAGAAGATGTTATCCAGAAAATATTCTTGTTCTTAAATAATTATCATATATGGGGAATGAATATGAAAGTTCAGTAAAGGTGTTTGAACTTAAATCGGCACCTGTGCGAGCCAAATAAAATATTATGAAAAATACTTTAAATACTTAAATTACTTAATGCCTCTTTAAGGAGAGGTGGGTGTTGTTTACAGGCAGTCAGTATACACTTTACACGGAACTTCTTTTTCACAAAGCTGTCATCATCATGAACACAGAATTTCGAAATGGTTTCTGAAAGTAATACTAGCTGTGTTATATTTTAACACTTTGTAGATAAATTGCTTATAGTCATATATCTGCAAAAACGGATTCAAGGACTTGAATAGGCAAATTCACTGTTGACTGAATCAGTGACTATCAGTGAAAATCAAGAATCAATGAATATTGTCACTAAAAATCAGTTAAAAATCAATGAACATTTTAAAATGAAAATCAATGAATAGTTTCACTAAAAATGTGTGAGTACTAATTAACATCAATGGAAATAAGTAAAAAATGAGTCTTAACTGAAAATCAGTTATGAACTTATGACACATGGTGTAATAACAAGGTAAGTATGTCCGTATATTATAGGAATCACGATATGCCAGTTCGGGGGCAGTGCAAAATGACTGCATATGCTCTCTCTCGGAACTGACTTGAAGTATCACGTTCCCTCATCACAAACTCATAACAATGTATCATTGCATAGTTAAATTGATTTACAACACTCTTTTAACAAACTGGGACAGAGTTGACTTTCTCACAGTCTCCTTATCATTATATCTCCTTTCACAATAACTTGTTCAAGTTCGATAAAAAAAAATGTCTTCGGTCATTCCAATTTATAGACGTATAGGCACTTGTCAATATAATATCTTAATCTATATCTCACTTCTAGATTCCTTTCTAAATTTAAATTTGTATTTTTGGACAATATTTAACGATAATTTTTTAGATGAGGAAGAAATGTGAATTTATATTCTATGTATTATATAGTCTAAATTTTTCAGTGACTAAGTGTTTGTTTCACTAACGAAATGTTCATGTTTACTCCTCTCCGCTTTACCACACATGTCATATATAACAGAAAATGCCATAAACCATATAATAAAGAAGACAATATGATATTTACTCATTGTAACTGTAAAAGTAAAAATTATCAAATTTTGATTTTGTTTTCTTCATTTTATTTTCCAAGCTATTCAGAGACCAAAATTTAATATAAAGTATAAAGGGCAAATTGTTTAATCATAAGATTGTATTACTTGCTAGTCACACACATATCTTATATCAGAGCTAATGGGTAGGTAGATACATACCTGGATAGACATAGACTGACACTTAGTCTGAGTTTAAGCATATGTTTACTACACTGATCAGTATTATTACATTTATTAGAAAGGAATTCTGAAGAGAGAGAGAGAGAGAGAGAGAGAGAGAGAGAGAGAGAGAGAGAGAGAGAGAGAGAGAGAGAGAGAGAGAGAGAGAGAGAGAGAGAGAGAGAGAGAGAGAGAGAGAGAGAGAGGGAGGGAGGGACAGAGGGAGAGAGAGAGAGAGAGGGGGGAGAGAGAGAGAGAGAGAGAGAGAGAGAGAGAGAGAGAGAGAGAGAGAGAGAGAGAGACAGAGAGACAGAGAGAGGGAGAGAGAGGGAGAGAGAGAGAGGGGGGAGAGAGAGAGGGACAGAGAGAGAGAGAGAGAGAGAGAGAGAGAGAGAGAGAGAGAGAGAGAGAGAGAGAGAGAGAGAGAGAGAGAGACAGAGAGAGAGACAGAGAGAGAGAGACAGAGAGAGAGAGAGACAGACAGACAGACAGACAGACAGGCAGACAGACAGACAGACAGGCAGGCAGACAGACAGAGACAGAGACAGGAAACACAGAGACAGATGTGTATTATATCTCATCCCATACATACAAAGAGTTTATAAATATTAATAAAATATAAATGTACTAGCCACCAAAAGGGTGTAAGCGCTATTATATCAGATGAAAGAACTACACAGCTGAAGAATATATTAACCTTTTTACGTTTTACGTATATCCTGAAATAGAAGTCTTATGCTGAAACTATAGTTCATGAGTGCAAACGATCTTGTGAAAAAAACAGGTTCGGACTTTGTCCCACTTAAACCTATCCAATGAGTGATGATGAAAATGTAACTGACTGCTGACGGAGAGTGCTTTAAAGGGGCAGTAGCACGTTTTTTTCGGTGAAATAAAACCCCCTTCCCTTTTAGGAAAATTAAACTAAAAAATGAATGTACATGGTTCCATAAAACCATGGGAATCGTTTTTGTAATTCGAAATAATAAAATGTGTTCACAATAAAAGTTTTGCTTTATATGCAGCATCGTTATTACCACTACGGATAATTGGTTTGTGTTATAAGATGTTTTACCCTCTAAAATAAATTTAAATGACACAATGTATCATTATAAATGGGAAATTTAAACAAATAAATTTTCCCAAAAATGTGCTATAGCGCCTTTAAAGTTGTAAGTCAAGACAGATGGAATTAGAGTTTTTCATTCAATGAAATAAAAAGTGTTTCGATGACTGAATTTTACTCGAGATATCAAGGGGGAGATAACGTATAACACTCATGTCAAGGTGGAAAGATACTTGAGGCAGAAATTAATCTATGAACTCATCACAACAAAGCAAGGCAAAGATACCGACACGGGTTAAACTTGTTCAACTTCTTATCTTTCTGGTCACGATAAGTTGAGAATTACATGAAATAATAGAACAGTTATTCAAATAAATTTGAAGACAATACCAAAGATATATATCGTATACCTTATTGGCCTATGAAACGATACAACATCGTATTGGCAAATATTTTGGAGATAGTAATATTTAAAACTTTTGAGACATGCAGATAACACAATCTGGCTGATCCAGGAGGGGGCGAGGGGCGAGGGACCCCCCCCCCCCTCCCCCCCCTCACTTCAGTTGATTTTCAAATGCACATATCTAAAGTTTTCGATGTCATATTTTACATCTGAAAAGTACAGGTGTTTAGTCGGCAGTCAAATACTTCTACATATTTTTCAATTTAAAAAAAATAATTTTGGAATTGGAATTTTAAATTTTTAATTTCTTAAAACATTGATGATACACATAACTGTTCATCGACATATAATAAGACATGTTCAATGTGTAACCACAGTCACTAATTAATTCATTCAAACTACTGCAGATAAGTTTTTATTGATCGTGTCATAGTCAAATGCATCTGATTTCTTTTAAATATTGAATTAATATAAACCAACTGGGGTGGGTACTTTCTTTTGCCTGGTAGTATAGAATACTATGAAACTATGTCTTGAAGCTATGAAACTATGTCATCGACAAAACGATGAAAGTGGTGCACCATTGCATTAAAGGGGCAGTAGCACGTTTTTTGCAAATTTTATTTTTTCAAATTTCTCATTTATAATAATAGTTTATGTCATTTATATTTTCTTCAGAGGGTAAAAGATCTTATTACACAAACCAATTATCCGTAGTGGTAATAACAGTGTTATATAGTATAAAGCAAACATTGCATGACGGCCATTTTATTGTGAACACATTTAATGATTAATTCGATTGACCAAGACGATTCCCATTGCTTTACGGAAACATGTAAACACATGTTTTAAGTTGATTTTCCGAAGAGAAGGATGTTTTACTATTGGTGACATTATTTTTCAAATACATTTCATCAACTTATTTCAGCGAAAAACGTGCCACTGCCCCTTTAAAGTATAAAGCTACTTCAGCGTGTTCCTGTTAAGATATATCATAATCAAGAAGATGTACTGGTTAATAAGTGTGAGGAGCATTATGACATCATGCGTTTCCTTCAAATTTGAATGAATATGTTTCTAATTCGATGCAGTTCACTCCATCACTTCTGAGGATGGTTATAAGTCGTAATATAATATCAACATTGTCAAATTTGTATCTGAATGTGTGTTTGTATGTGAGTGTTGTATATATGTAGAAAATCACACTGCTTTAAAGGGGCACTGCGTCGAGGATAAAAATGAGTCTCACGTTTATCTACCTATGCTGATTAACGTGCCTGCTAACGAGTTACGCTTCGCTTCACTGTTAACATGCAGTAGTTGTTATTACTAATTACTTCAATTGTCTGAAATTGGGGATCTGTGACTCGTTACCAGACACGTTTAACAGCAAAAGTAGATAAGTCTGATCTCATATTTATCCTCGACGCGGTGTCCCTTTAAAACCTATTTGTGCAAGTGGTCTTCATTTCCGTGGATTGGAGGTCGATTTGATGTAACAGGGGTGGATGATTAAAATTGTTTTTAAAAAATATTGTCAAATGAAGTCTTAACACACGGTACATAATTCACTTTAGAATACTAGAGCATTAGAATGTTCACACGGCAATATTTAGTCAAACAATGGCCCATTACTTTCGTTAAGCATTTTAAACCATGAGTAAGGACTTCAACCTTCAACGTACCATAGATATTAACAGGTTAAATGCATAACTTTTTCACAGTTAAAATCGTGTCTATGCACACGTTATCAGTTAAGATTAACACATGGCCGTGACTATCACAACACTCTTGGATGCACAAATGTTCCAATGAAATGCTACGCCATAATCGTGAGACGAGAGTTGTTGCCCAAGTGGCGAATCAAGAGGGATTTATAGATTTTGGGCGAAGCCACCCGGGGTGAAATATGTAACCCCCTCCTCATTCTGCCCTGCGTTAAGTAACGCGAACTTTCCCGGGATGTTCGCGAGCGCCGCGAACAATGTGTTACTGAACGCATGACTGCTCCATCAGCGTATTTGTATCCGCTGACGCTCCTACCATACCCTGATTCCGTAAGGGCTAAAACTATCGTTTTGGCTATAAATAACCAGCCAATGAGAGAACTTCGAGTACAAGAGGCAGTACCCGGATGAGAGAACCACGCACGTCGTCGAGGTGCAAAATCTCGACATTTGATTGGCTGAAAATTTGCATGCTGTGCTATTTAGCGATGAGTAATCAGCCTACAGCAGAGCGACAGTTATTGGGCTTAGGAGATCAGGTTATTGTAGTAGTGTTACCGGATACAAATACACTGTATGAGCAGGACTCCCTCCAATCCCTTTGAACATGCCTATATAATCATTTCGAAAGGCAAGATTCAACCAGGGACTCTCTAACCATGTATATAGAGTCCCTGATTCAAGTGAATAAGGAGACAACATTAAGAAGCGTTGCATTACTTTAATAAAATGACAATTAATTAATATGAAATGAATATTCTTAAAAAAATAAATAATTCATCTGATTTTGTGAAATAATTCATATGATTTTGTGAAATAATTCATATGATTTTGTGTATTCTATGTTGAATTTCTCACAACTTAAAATAATTTGGTGCATTCTGCATGGTGTCGATGGATATGCTCGAAAACAACACTGATATCGTAAGATATAGTTATTACTCCTTTCATTAATGAACAGCGGTAAAGGACCTAATATTTTATAACAATATTATGTCACAACAAAGACACGGGAAGGTACAGTTCAAAAATACTCTATCATGCTATATAAGTTAAAAGCAACATCTTTTAATATATTTGGTTGACTAAATGTTAAAATGTAATAATGTTATATATAACTGACCAAACTATTTTACAAATTTTAGTATGTTCGCTCGATCAAATCCCCAAATTACGCCTGCACATATCAAAATTCGTTTAAAAAATCTAATTCGAAATATGATTGAGTTAATATATCTTGCTTGTGACAGAACACTCAAATGTAGCATTTTAAAGGGCCAGTAGCACGTTTTTTTCGCTCAAATAAGTTGATGAAATGTATTTGAAAAATAATTTCACCAATGGTAAAACATCCTTCTCTCATCGGAAAATAAAGTTGAAAATGAGTGTACATGCTTCGGTAAAGCCATGGGAATCGTTTTTGTAATGCAAAATAATAAATTGTGTCCACAATAAAATGGCCGGCATGCAATTTTTGCTTTATTCGCAACATAGTTTTTACCACTGCAGATAATTGGTTTGTGTAAAAAGATGTTTTACCCTCTAAAGTCAATTTAAATGACATAAACTATCATTATAAATGGGAAATTTGAAAAAATAAATTTTGCAAAAAACGTGCTACTGTCCCTTTAAATGTGAAACCTATCACCAGTATAGCGTGTACAATCATCGTGTTACTGGAATAGTACTAACAGCTGGTGTTAGCTCATTTGTGGACCTTTATTAAAACTGACGTTCATTTGACCTACATAGGAAATGAGAATTATTCTAAAGGATAAATTAAGGCTATAGGCTTGAGGGTAGTAAAATGGTTTTAACAGGATCAGAGTGTGCTGTGCACTCATCCATAAATTTGTTTTGATAGTGGTGTAGGCGAATTGAGGTGTAGGCGATATGAGAATAGACCATTGGACTAAGAGTTGACATGAGTGAGTATATATATATATATATAACCACACACCTTAAACTGAATCATGAACTATATATATACATATATATATATGCGTATATATATAGTTCATGATAGTCTTCCGTTTGACTTGAAAGTAGACCAGTATGTTTGAAGTCCTGTGCGTGTTAATTAAATGTAATAGCCAATCAGGCATTCTACTGAATTAGCATTATATTAATAGGTCTAAAATTAGCTATAATTTGTTTTTTAAAATCTCATAAACCTTCGATAAAGTTTTAATTTCTGGACTTTAAGAAATCCTTACTTGCTATATGAGCGATCTAGACTGTATGCAAAGTGTTTTAACCATAACATACAGCCATATGAAGTTCAAATATACATATACATATATATTGGATATGTATACGTATAGGTATGCGTATGCGTATATGTGTAAATATATATGTATATATATGTATATGTATACGTGTATACGTACATTTACATGTATCAGGTTTAAGAAGTTACTCGAATACCTGGATATCAAAGCTATAACAAACCTACAATACAAATAGGAAAAATAATTGATGATAAAAGTGCTGCATCACCATGGTCTATTTTTATTTATTTGTAATGAACATTCCAATGTAACCGAAGCTTTCACTTGTTATGTACCATTTACGGACAACTGTGAGGTATTAAATGAAACGTTGTGTCAGTTCTTTCAAGGGCCTTCTGAAACGAAAACACATGTGAACGTTTTTGTTTTGTTTTTTTTTTTGGGGGGGGGGGGGGGGGGGGGGGGACTTTTCCTCCTGCTACGATTCACCTATTCTCTTCCCTCAGAGGTTTCTTGAGAAGAGAATGGATGCACCAGACACATCCCATGGACGTGAGATACACGAGGAGATGAACGAACTTTTGGGATGGCGCTGTATGTCATGAAAGACACACCTCATAGCATCACAATAACACAAATCCTACATCTCCGGTTTCAGCGAAGTTTCCCCATTACACGAGTAGTGAATGAAGCATGCAGAGATAGTGACCTTTCACTTCGAGTAGTGAATGAAGTGTCTGGGGATAGTGAACCTTTACTTTCACTTCGAGTAGTGAATGAAGTGTCTGGGGATAGTGAACCTTTACTTTCACTTCGAGTAGTGAATGAAGTGTAAGGGGATAGTGAACCTTTACTTTCACTTCGAGTAGTGAATGAAGTGTATGGAGATAGTGAACCTTTACTTTCCCTTCGAGTAGTGAATGAAGTGTCTGGGGATAGTGAACCTTTCACTTCGCGTAGTGAATGAAGTGTCTGGGGATAGTGAACCTTTCACTTCGAGTAGTGAATGAAGTGTCTGGGGATAGTGAACATTTCACTTCGAGTAGTGAATGAAGTGTCTGGGGATAGTGAACCTTTCACTTCGAGTAGTGAATGAAGTGTCTGGGGATAGTGAACATTTCACTTCGAGTAGTGAATGAAAAAGTGAAAAAATATTTCGTACTTTGTCAAGAAATTCAATATCCTGTTAAATATGCCTGAATCGATATAGAAGTTGTAATAAAGACTTGATCACAATAAACAAATATTGATAAAATCTTATGAATGAGAAGCAGGGATGTACAGCATATACGACTAAACATGCGTACAATGGAATGTATAAGACTTTGGTGGGATTAATAAAACCCGATATTGCACACGACAATCACTTCCTGATTCGTCTGTTATACACAACGCTCCTGTGAGCTTAACATTGCCCCTTCGTTAGGTGTATTATTTAATATACTCTCCGTGATAGTTAACAATATGCCCAATTATCCTAATCTGTCTAATCCCGACAATCTTTACACAGCTTAAAGACAGAGTTATCGCTCAAGTGAACTGCACTCACCACTCACCGGCAGGTGGCCTACCTTATATGGTCATTGCTTTTCTGTCGGCCATCGAAGCATGTTGTGTTTTGATAGCTCTCTAATTCGATAGTAATAAGATTATTGTCTCGACTTTGTTCTCCTTCTCAGTTGTATTTTCTGTCTGAGGGTGGTTAGACTGCCTTTCGCGAAGTAGTCTCTCTCCTTTAGACAGGTTTAGTGGTTGTTGACTGCAGTTGACGTGTCAACTGTTGTTGATTTCGGGGTGCTCGTTCTGCACGTGCAGTCCGTGCAGGTCGGTGATCTCGGGGCCGCTTGCGCGTGCCGCCTGTCCCTTGCGCTTGGCGCGGGGGTCATACCGCTTGGCCTTCTGTTTTCTGCTGTAGGGGTTGGACAGCGCTTGTCGCCTGGGTTGGATTGCGCTGCCGCCTGCGTTTGGTTAGCGCTTGCCGCTTGCGCGGGGATAGCGCCGGCCGCCTCCTCTCGGTAGGTTGTCGCCTGGGTTGGACAGCGCTTGTCGCCTGGGTTGGATTGCGCTGTCGCCTGCGTTTGTTTAGCGCTTGCCGCTTGCGCGTGGATAGCGCCTGCCGCCTCCTCTTGGTAGGTTGTCGCCTGGGTTGGACAGCGCTTGTCGCCTGGGTTGGATTGCGCTGCCGCCTGCGTTTGTTTAGCGCTTGCCGCTTGCGCGGGGATAGCGCCGGCCGCTCGCGCGTTCTCTCTTTTTGCTTGCTGAGTATGACTTCGCCATACTCGGCGTTCTGTGGGGCGTGTGGCTATAGGAAGTCAGCGCGATTTGACCCCCACGGCCTTTGCCGCCTGTGCCGCAACCTTTGTCCGGACGCGGACAGGTGTGAGGAATGTGCTGACCTCTCGGTGGCGGAGCATCGCGAGTATCGCAACTCCGTTAAGAAGAGCGAGAGTCAGTCTAAGCTGAGGGCGTCCAGGCGGCCCTCTCCGTCCGCTACCGCCACCGCTACCGCTAGCGCCGGCACCGCCATGTCCGATCCCAGGTCGCCGTCTTCAGACCTGGTGATTTCGGAGGACACGGCGGAATTCGATTTGCCAGAGGCAGGGGCGGGAGCGGGTCGAGAGGCGGCCGCCAAGGACACTTACGTCTCTTCACAGGGTAGTGGGGGTGAGAGATCTCCCATCAGGAGATCCTCCCCTGACGCCGAGTCCTTTCCAGACCGGCGACTTTCGCCTAGGAGGAAGAGGAAACACAAGTCCAAGAAGAGGAGGTTGAGGCCTCTTTCTCCTCCTCCCTTTGATACAAGGAGATTGACTGAGGATATTCTGTCCTCAGTCAAGGACATGGTTTCCTCCATGCTGGACAGACGACTGCCGGCGCAGACTAGGGTTGAGGAAGGGGTTACTTCGCCCTCGACCTCCCCGCCGTCCACGCCCAAGAGGAGGGGGGTGGTGGTTGTTTCACCTGCCGGCACCTCCTCAGATCCAGACAAGTCGGCCCCGGAGGTGGCTTCCCAGGAGGGTGGGATGTCCACTTCAGGGAGATCCTCTCCCGAGTTGGCCATTGTGGAGACGCCTCAAGTGGATGCCCCTGACCTCAAGGAACGCCTGGCGGCTATCGCCGACTGGTGTCAGGTGGACTTAGCTGAGGTTGAGGATGAACCCTCCTCGACCAAGCTGGCCAGAATGGAGACATTCTGCACCGAGGAAGAGGCGCCTACCCAACGCCTCGTGGCACTGCCGCCACACAGACTCCTTCAGGCGGCGGGCAGGGATTACGACGCCAATGTCGCCGCGGCGGCGCCAGGCCGTCTCCTGCCCCCCCTGGTTCTGGGTGAGAAGCAGCGCGCTTCCCTCCCAGTAGCACAGTCTTCTTTCCCCCTCTGTCCCCCTGTCCTGGACGACGATATTCGCCGGGTGGCCGTCCCCTCCATACCTCACCAGGTGTCGGACGCTCACTTGAGCCATCTTGACAAAGAGGCTAGGAGCATCCTGGGGTTGGCCAATCACGTGGCGCATGCCTGTCAGGGTATGGCATCCTTTGCGAAGGAGGCGGGGATGGAGGGAGGGGCGAAGGCTCTTTACCGCGGTTTCGGCGCCGTGGCGGGGAACATCGCTCAGATGATGTTGTGCGCCTCCCGCATTTCGGCGGGGGTCACAAATCTCAGGAGAGATGGTTTCCTTGCCCGGACAAACCTTCCGGCGGAGCTCCGGAACCGCTTGCGGGCCGCTCCCGCGTCATCTTCATCTCTCTTTGATGGGCAGATTGCCGGGGTCCTCCGGCAGCGGCAGGAGTGTCAGCAGCAGGAATTGACCAACAGACTGGCCGCTGGCGGGGGTAGAGCCTCTTCTCAGACGCATACGCCCAAGAAGAGGAAGGGAGGCGCGAACACTCCCGTGGGTAACGCCAAGACTGGCGGAGTTTCCTTTCGGTTTGGGGGTCGGCAGGACAGAAGTCGTGACTTCAATGCCGGCCCCTCTCCCAAGCACACCCCCAAGAAAGGAAGTCAGCGTGGCAGAGGCCGCGCATATGGAGGTACCCCGAGGAAGCAGTGACTCGTGGGTGGCCCCCGAGCTACCTCCACAGGTTGTCCCGGCGTGGGAAGGGCCAGTGGGAGGTCGACTCTCTCGGTTTGTGGCCAACTGGGCGCAATTGGGGCTCGATCCTTTCGTCTGCAAGGTTTTGGAGCGGGGGTTTCGTATTCCCGTGACACACCGCCCCCCGCTAACCTGTTTTCCAACAGAGAGGCCGCTAGAACGAGATCGGCTCGCACTGACGCTGGAACAGGTGGAGACACTCATCTCCAAACGGGCAGTGGAGGAACTCCTGCCCCAAAACCTCACTCCAGGATACTATTCTCCGGTCTTCGTGCGACCGAAGCGAGACCCGAAAAAGTGGCGGCTGATCCACGACTTGAAGGAGTTCAACCTCTCCTTCCTAGAGCGGCCGCCATATTTTCGTCTCTTGACCGTACCATCAGTGATGCGGTTGCTGGAGCCCTTGGATTCGATGATATCCCTCGATCTGCAGGACGCGTATCTGCACATTCCCATCTACCATGGCGATCGCAGATACCTCCGTTTTGTCCTGGCGGGTCGCCACTTTCAGTGGAACGTTCTACCGTTCGGGATATCGTCGGCTCCATGGCTTTTCACTCGCGTGACCCAGCCCATCGTCCAATACCTTCATTGAGTGGACGTGCAGTTCGCGATGTATCTGGACGACGGGTTCACTCACAACAGATCCCCATCTGTTCTGGAGGCGCAACGAGACTTTGTGATAACGTTGTTCAGGCGGCTGGGATGGCTAGTCAACCTAGACAAGTCAGACCTGGAGCCAACGACGTCGCTGGTCTTTCTGGGAGCTCGCCTGGATACCGTGACCTACAGAGCTTTCGTCACTACAGAACGGATGGGGCGCTACCAAGATCTCCTGGAATTAGCACTCCGGGAGCCGCTGTCACTCCGCAAGTGGCAGAGGCTGTTGGGGTTCTTGAGCGCAACCCAACACTTCACTCGAAGGGGTCGGTTGCAGCTCAGGCCCCTGCAGATCTTCGTAAACGCGCACGTCAGGGAGAAGACTTGCCGTCATGTCTTCCCGATTCCAACCGAGTTGAGACACCACCTCTCCTGGTGGCAGCAGGAGTCCAACGTGCTGGGGGGTGTGCCCCTCAGGCAGCCCCCAGCGACGTCTCAGCTATACGTGGATGCCTCCACCCAGGGGTGGGGAGCCCACCTAGATTCAGACCAAACGGCGGGGGTGTGGTCGCCAGCGCAATCACGACGCCACATCAACGTCCTCGAACTGGACGCCATAAGGCTGGCGATCAGCCATTGGTCAGGTCACCTGCGGGGGCAGGTCCTGTGTGTTCACACGGACAGCTCAGCGGCGGCCTGGGCCATAAACAAGCAGGGGTCAACCAAGGCAGACTCTCTACTTCAACTGGTGGCGGAGCTGTTTCACCTAGTGGACAGTCTCGGACTCTCTCTCAGGGCGGTGCACATCCCAGGAGCCAAGAACGTCCTGGCGGACGCCTTGTCTCGGCCGGACAAACCTCCTTCGACGGAGTGGATGTTGCACCCGAGGGTGTTCGAGAGTCTGTGTTTGAGGTTCGGCAAACCTCACATAGACCTCTTTGCGACTCGGCTCAACCACCAGTTGCCGACGTACGTGTCCCCCGTACCGGACCCGGCCGCGTGGGCTCTCGATGCGCTCGCGTTAGGATGGGAGGGGATGGTCGCCTACGCCTATCCCCCTCACGCCATCCTGAGTCACGTGGTGGCGAAGGTACAGGAGACACGAGTACTTCAACTCCTTCTCATAGCTCCGTTGTGGCCAGCCAGGGCCTGGTACGTTCCCCTGAGGAGGATGTGCCGCCAAGACCCTGTCCCCCTCCCTCTGAGATGGGACCTATTGACGAGCAAACCAAGCGGGCGGGTTCACGAGAACCCCCAGGCGCTCCACCTTCACGCCTGGTTTGTCTCCAAAGGGGGTTGACAGGGGCGGGGTTTTCCAAGTCCGTCGCCGAAGCGGTCGCATCTTCGCAGAGATCCTCCACGAGGAATCTCTATGACGCCCAGTGGGGTGCCTTCGCCGCCTTCTGCGCGAAGGAGGGGTATGCTATCGAGGCGGTAACGGTCCCGCAGGTAGCTGAGTACCTGGTGTACCTACGAGAGGTGAGGAAGCTCAAAGCTTCCTCAATTAACACCAACCTGGCGGCGGTCATGTCAGTCCTTAGGAAGCGTGAGCCCCAGGTTGACATCTCGGTCCTTAAAGAACTTATTAGGACCTACCGGAATGAGGACGGGCGGAGGAAGCTCAGGCCTCCGGAGTGGGACCTGACAGTGGTGCTCAACCATCTCAAGTCGGACCACTATGAGCCATTGACGGGGACGACTCTTCTCCGTCTCACCATCAAAACAGCCTTTTTGGTTGCGATGGGGTCCGCAGCCAGGATTTCAGAGCTTCACGCTCTCCAGGCGGACCTCTTGCGTTTTGAGGTGAGAGACGGTGGGTCGGCGTCACTGGGGTTAGCCCCTGAGTTCATCTGCAAGAACCAAGCCGCAGACGAAAGGGGTAGAACCTTTTCGTTACCGTCTCTTTCCGGTAGCATAGATCCGACGGACGAGGATCGGCTCCTTTGTCCGGTGAGAGCCCTGCGGATCTACACCGAAAAGACCAAGACACTACGTCAAGGGAGAAGGAAACTTTTTCTTCCGCACTCCCAGACTAGTGTTCGGGAGTTAGACAAGCGTCAACTCAGCGTCTATCTCCGCTCGGCAGTGTTGGACGCCTACAAGGCCGCGGGCCTCGACCCGCCAGCGAAGGCCAATCCACACGAGATCAGAGCCATCTCGGCTACGATGGCTCTTCACAGTAACATGGCAGTGGCGGACATCATGGCCGGCTGTTTCTGGAAGTCGGGCCTGGTGTTCGCCAATCACTATCTTAGAGACGTATCCAACGAGGACATGGAGGGGATTCATCGGTTGGGCGCACAGGTGTACGCCCAGCAACGAGTTCCGTCGGCCTCGTACCGAAGAGGCCTACCCCCCCCTCGTTAACTCGGCTGCTCCTTGGGCCAGTCTAGAGTATGCAATAAACATAGTCTCGATGATTTTAGTGATGCTTTTGTTGTCTTTTCTTTAGTTGGTGACCACGCGGGTGAGAGTCCCTCCGGTTACGAGTTGGGTCAAGCTTAACCCTCCGGTTGACAGATGAACCCCATCGGGGTTCAGGCTGGTTACGCTGTATTGGCTCACCAACTTGACTCCTGTTAAGACAGAGCTATCCCTCTTAGGGGCCTCTCGCTCCCCTCCACCTCTGTGGCAATCGGGCATATTGTTAACTATCACGGAGAGTATATTAAATAATAGTATGTTTTTGTTTAAACATCATTATTTATACTCACCGTTGATAGTTAACAATCGTAAGTTCCCTCCCGGCCTCCCCTCGGTCGCGTTCGGCTTCGTGTCTGTCCATCAGAAGAAGCAATGACCATATAAGGTAGGCCACCTGCCGGTGAGTGGTGAGTGCAGTTCACTTGAGCGATAACTCTGTCTTTAAGCTGTGTAAAGATTGTCGGGATTAGACAGATTAGGATAATTGGGCATATTGTTAACTATCAACGGTGAGTATAAATAATGATGTTTAAACAAAAACATACTATATATATATCTCTATCTCTCTCTCTCTCTATCTCTCTATCTCTCTATCTCTCTATCTCTCTCTCTCTCTCTCTCTCTCGTTTTTGAAGAATAAACAAACGAATCGAATAAACAAATATTGATAAAATCTCAAACAAATATAAAGAAACCCCTCAATATAAGGCAATCTCACGAATGGATAAGCATTACCGATCATGAATTTTCGAAGACATATACATATACCTTTAATATAATACAACACCTATGACTAATGTTTACAACTGTACATGTCCTTTGTGTAATAAGGGGGATTTTTTTCTATTCGGGTATATATAAAATGATGAATGCCATAACGATGCATACTGGTTTTCTTTTACAATGAACTCATATCATGAAGCTTATCACAAACTTTGATAAAACACGTAAACATAAAAAGTAAACAGCACGTGACACACTTACCAATTCCAACTGCACTTTCTGTTTTTGCTTCACTTGCAGCCACCTCGACGGCACTTCGTCGTACTCCATCCTTGATACGGTAATCCAAACGGTAATCCTTTAATCCAAACAGTATGCCTTTAATCCAAACGTTACTCCCTTAATCCAGAAAGACACGATGCGCTATCAAGCTCTGATCATGCTAAAATCAGCATTGACTTTCCTCTCCATACAGTGATATGCGCTAATGACCTAACTGCATATACAGAAGGTTATGCGTCCCCACGTGTGCCCTCGTTATAACGCGCTGTAGGATGAGAAAATGGTTCAACGTTGTTAATCGTACTGAACTTGAGTCAACCTCGCTTACCGCACACCTCTCACCTTAACGAATGAAATATCTTTCAGGTAGCGTTATATCGAGGTGTAAATAAATCACGGTATAACGAAGGTAATGAATAGTATACCCAACGCTTACTACAGCTGTTGGTTTTATATGTAACGGGGCAGATAACGGCCCGGTGCCGAGACAACAGAATGCCGTTCACACACACGAGACAATGTCTCTAATAAAACACTGATAGTGATAAAGCACGTCTTTTAAAATCTGATATGAACATCAAAGTCTGGAGTTCTGACCTTAATTAGCGTTATAACGGGGCGGCCTGTAATGTCTGTAGACATTGATCAGTTATTAAACGTTGAATTGAGTGGGATAATCAACGTTGAAAAGAAACACCTAGGTGAAATTTGTAAGATGCCTTGAAATGTTTAACGTTGAAATGCATTAAAATTAAAGTGGCATTAAAACGAGGTGACTTGTTTGAACATTCAAAGACAAAGTATATTGGTTCTTAAATGGTAAGTTGAAATTGTTATAATTGCATCATCATAACACCCTGTTTGAAGATTCAGATTTAACCATAGGCAACAGAAGTTTATTCTGTAATCCAGTTACGAAATAAATTTCATAATGTGTTTGTTCACTGATTTATGAAGGTTTGAAACGTGCAATTTAAACTTGTATAAATGCCGGAGCTTGAAGACGGCATTTATACAACAGTTTAACTTGAACTATCAAACCTTTTATAAGCCAATGACCAAACACATTATGAAATCTATTTCTTATGAATTCAAACTTTTCAAATTAATGAATATTTTTTACTGAAATAAAGTGCTCTCACAAAAAGGTAAATAAGTGTTGCCAATATAAAATATAGTGAATCAAAAAAGGAGTTCTAAAACGAATGTACATAACATTGTTAGGTTAAGCCATACGAGTTCATTTCCAATCGAGCGGCCATTTTAGTGTGTTCAAGTTAAATGGCCAGTCGGTTGCAGTTCAAGTGATCTGACTGATGCAGCGATACCTAACTCTCAAACTAGAGTTTTAAATAGTGTACAATGGTGGAACGGTCAACCATCTCGTTTTCTGGAATCTCAAAATCGCATATGCCCAACAAATCTACCTCTGAAACTGACGAGTTGCACAAAATTGTCGCTTTTTACGTCGCACCATTTTTTACTTTACGCTGCCTGTTTTCTATATGTACGGTTTATCGGGTCGTGTAATGAGATGATTTACCCTCTTATGTAACAATAATGAAACTTTAATAATAAATGACACATTTGAGAAAATAATATGCAAAAAACAGCGCCTTTAAAACAAGTCTAGTCTAACCGGAGATGTAGCTCAGTGGGTAGAGTGTCCGCTCATCACCGGGGTTCGATTCCCGGTCGCGTCATGCCAAAAGTCGTTAAAAGATGGGAGTTGTTGCTTCCTTGCTTGACACTCAGCATTATGAGGATAAATCAAAGCTTGAGCTGGCGCTGCAATGTGGCTACCGGGTGCTATTTCCAATGTATGTATGTATTGCGGACAATAAAGTGTTATTATTATATTAATTTGTCTTTGATCATGCGCTTAGCTCCGCCCACATAGTGCCACATGGGCCATCATGCACAAAACCTTCTTCACCAGAAAGATGATAAAAGTATTTAAGTTTAAGTTCCAACGAAGTGTGTTTATCTAACTTTAGAAATATTATTTTCAGAGACAAAAAAATAGTCTATTAAATGCTGGATTAATTTACTTATCACTTTTAGAATATCAATTATAGCCTGACCTAATAACGATTACTATAATATAAATAACCATAATGGATAATTAAATGTATATCTATATGTCTAATTGATAAACAAGTATAAGATGATAGTTGATTTGTGAAAATCGCGTATTTAATAATAACAAAAATATCGTAAATTAATTCCTGCGTTTTACAATTCTAATGTCAAGACAGTAGCTCTTTCAAATGTTAAGCATTAGAAATGTAAAGATGTTATAAAATGAAAAGATATTGAATATTCAAAATGCATAGACATTGGAATTTCAAAATAAAAAAGACATTTTTATTATAAAGTGCAGAGATATTGAAATATGAAAATGTTAACTCGTTGATATTTGAAAATAAAAAGACATGTATTATATGAAATGCAAATATATTGAAATTTCAAAATAAAAAGACAATTATATTAGAAAGTGCAAGATAGTGCATTGAATTTCCAAATCATCCTATCCTACTCCTACCTTCTTTAAAGGGGCAGTAGCACGTGTTTTCGCTAAAATAAGTCGAAATGTATTTGAAAATAATGTCAACAATAGTAAAACACCCTTCTCTCTTCGAAAAATCAAGTTAATTAGTGTACATGGTTCCGTAAACCCATGGGAATCGTTTTTGTCATTCGAAATAATATGTGTTATCAATAAAATGGCCGCCATGCAATTTTTGCTATATATACGCAACACCGTTATTACCACTACGAATAATATGGGAAATTTGAAAAAAAATAATTGCAAAAATATGTGCTACTGCCCCTTTAAATGAAAGTACAAATCACAAAATTTAAGAAATTAATGTTTCAAAAATCACAGACATAATATGTGATTATCATAATATTTCAAAGTGCAATGGGATGTAAAATTCCAAATGTAAAGACATTTATATTTAAAAACGAAAAGGTGTTGAATATTTGTTTTAACTCATAAGACACTAATATTCCAAAATGCAAAAACATACGTTTCTTAATCATATTTCATTGATTAAGGTTAAAAGCCGTTTATTCTCTAAAATAAATAAAATTGTATTTTAACGTCAATAACAGATAAATTGATCTTTCCTATGTAGGTGGCAGTTTATATCCTCTTTCAATTTCCTGTTACCCCGAGGTAACTACAATCACAGTAATTAGTCGTGTATGATTTTCTTCCGCTTTGCTAACAGATCGATATACGTTAACCGTATGAAATATTATGTTGAAACGAAGTTAAACAATGCAGCATCTCTGATATAAAGACACGTTTTATGATGTATGTATTATCGGGTCAGCCTATTGTTTCATATTTACTGTTCATTAGGTCTGGCATAAATGGATGGTTACCTGAGCTAAATATGGCAAAATTTGTGTAAATATTGAAAAACATTGATTTTTATATACAGAATATACAGAATACATAAGAGTTATGTTTGCAAAAAAAGACTAAGAGGTTGGGGCCGGGATCGCTCAGTGGTTCCGTGGTTCGAATCCCTCCAGGGGCACGGCAACTCTGTCTGCAGTAGAGAACTGTTCTACACGCAGTAAGGTTTGGGTGCTACATTGAATATTTAGTGCAGTACCGCCCGTGGTTCGCTAGTTCCAGTCGTTGCTCGCAGGTTTCACAGTAATACATGGTGTTGAGCGCTTTCTTCCTGCAATAATACTAGCAGCCGTGATTAAAGTGAAAACTCATGAAAGCGGCGTTAAAGCCCCAAATCGCCTCACCTTACCTAACAATGAGGTTCGAGTGAGACGTCGAGTGACGTCGAGTGAGACGTCGTTTTATCATCTATCATCATCTGGGTGCAGAACCAGAACACTGACACCAGTCCGAGATTCGAACCTGAACCTAGAATATGTTTGAATTAACAATTGATACAGTCTAAAATTCTTCTTGATCAAAACAAATTAACCCTGGCACTGGGTCATGTGCAAATAACATTTGTCTTAACTGTCAATTTCTCATTTTCTGGACGAAACATATGCTTTTAGAAGAAGAATTAGTTTAAAGTTTCAGACCACAGGCCCATAGAACATACATATGATACAAATTTCATACAATTATTTAAAACAATAAATATTACGTCACTTGTTTTTGAATGACTCCAGCAGTTTAAAAGCATGAACAAGATATTCCGAGGGTTGTATGTTTACATTTAGAAGACATTCGATTTACAAATTTGCCATATGCGTTTAATATTTTAGAGATTTGAATCATGCTCCTGTATTAAAATTGAAAGTCATCTTTACATAAGTTCTTATTAATATTCACGTACATCATTGTCCCATTCTTGTGATCAAATTATCACCTGCATTGAGGTATATGTATTTCTGTTTCAACTACGGAACAAAGTCTATCTGAAGCATTTTGTTCACACTCCACTCAGTTCTTCCATCCTAACCTATGTTGCATTTGGTCTGGGCCATATTCATTTCTCGCAAAATCTTCGGGCAGTGAACGTTTACAACACTGGTAACATTACTGTTGTTCAATCAGACGTTGCTTAAGGGACACTCCGTATGTTATTGTAGTAATATAGGCCAAAAGTTACCAAGAGTGTTATTTTATCAAAAAGTAATTAATGTTGTCGAAAATTATCGTTTTACTGGCTTTTGGTGCCAATCTGTTCAGCATAGTTACATTATTAAGATGTTTAGTCGTGATTATGATCGAAAACCGGACAATGGTATGAAGCAAACAACCCATAGCGGCCATTTTATTGTGAACTCATTTTATTATTTCGAATGACAATGATTCCCATGGCTTTACGGAACGATGTACACTTATTTATTAACTTGATTTTCCGAAGACGGAACGGTGTTTTACTATTGGTGACATTATTTTTCAAATACATTCCATCAACTTATTTCAGCGAAAAAACGTGCTACTGTCCCTTTAAGATGAAGAACCGAGTGGAATATATAACCTCTGTTGGAAGAGAACGTCTCTGAAAGTTCTTTAGATGTACACCAAGAAATTACAAATGGCTTGTATATGTATCACTTGTTATAAAATATTCAACGAAATGTTAAGCATTCATCTAGATTTATAATGATATTTCGTTACAAGTTAACACTGTAGGTGATCGTTTGTAACCCGTCTTGTATAAACACATCAATAATGTTCAAGCATGCGCTTGTTTTTTGGACAAACAAACATGTATACTTGTACATATTGACTGTGTTGTGTAATGCATTTCTCACTAGATATAGCAAGTATATAGACAGATAGTATAACAGTCACTTTATAAGAGATTTATAACCATACCATAAACATGTTATGTTCATATTATCCCGTAGAAAAAATAAACTGAATTGATAATAAAATCCCGACAAATTGCCTATATATGGCGTATGAGAGTGGTGTAATCTGATATTAAAACCAATTAAAACCTGAAAAGGTCATTTTACTGAATTAACATCTATACCTCACATAAGCCTTCTCATACCAACGAGAAGCGTAATTTCGTCAACCATTGTCTTTCCACAATCAACAGTTTACATATTGTGATCATAAATTGTATTATGAATAGTGTATTGTATTGTATTGTATTCAAAACAATCATAAATGGACCAAAATGTGCTAAAATACAGAAGACAATGATGCGTTTGTCTTACGTAAAAGATACCAGCTTCTTTACTAGCTCAGTTCAATAATTGTCATTTGCATGATATAGACTCATAGCAAACTGTATTCCTCGTCCTAATAGCAAATTTAAAAATCATCACATTTATCAAGAGCTGACAAAATAACACAGCTCAAAGTTGTGAAGCGACAACTTGCATGTTTTCACCAAATGTACGAGTGGGTATATTCAGACGGGTATATTGGCCCAGTTTGTTTCATATTGGCCCATTTTGTTTCGTATTAGCCCAGTTTATTTCGTGTTGGCCCAGTTTGTTTCGTATCAGCCCTGTTTCCCTGTATTGGCCCATTGTCCTAGTATTGGCCCAGTTGTCGAATCATATGATCGAGGCTGTAAATACTGTATAAGTGCTACTATGACAGGTAATTATTAATTTTGCCTACACCTGTCACCCGCAGTTTTGTTGTTCTGTTCATCCTTGCTTGATGATCAAGGAACAGCGGAGAAGTGGCCATTAGGTTCAAACCTAGCAACCAATTAATGTTATCTGTTTATATGTGAATTAAAATCACACTTGCATGGAACCAGATTTGACAACGACGATGAATCTACTGCTGATATTGAGGCTTGGTTATGGAGACAAGAATTTGTTTTCAGTGCATTGAATAGAAAGGCATGTTCATGTACAGTGAGATGGCATGGACAAAAACACCCACTGGCCTGCCTCTTCGCCATGGCTCCGTTCCATAACAGCGAGCACTTATAATTGCTCATTGATCGCTCAATGTAGTGCTCAAGTAGCGCTCATTCTCTCCTGAACGACACGGTGCAATTCCTCAATGTTTGCTCGCCTTGCTACGTAGCGCTACATTGAGCAATCGCGTTCAAGAGAGGTTTAAAAGTAATCACGAAGTGAGCGATTACTTTGAAACCTCTTTTGAACATGGACCTTGTTTCTAATATGAGCTGTGCGGACTTATTGACAACCCTCATGTATGTATATTCTTCATCGGCCATAAAGCTTTTTCAAACATACGGCGCGACATGATTGTAATAGCCATTGCCTTTGCAACGATACGGATAGGATATTCCGTCTTGGTTGGTGATTATGGAATTTAACCCTTTCCTCACTTTTATTTCCCTAGGCCATTGAGATTCTCAACCTTCGTTAAAAGAAGGTGCAAGCTAATTATATACCTTTCTGAGAAAAAAAACAATAACATCTAAAGTGGAAGTGTATAAACCAAAACAATTTCTAGACCACTGTAAAATTTAATTTTGTTTTCCCCGACTCGCTCAGGTCTCCTTAGCCCTCGTTAGTTATAATCCTCCCTCGCTTTACTGCTCGGTATAAAGTACCTTCACCTGTCTCTGACTAATGACATGTGCTTCTGTTCAACATTCGATGACGGTTGTGATTGTGATTTTATAGAGCTACACTTATTTAACTAAAGTTGACCCTTCAGACAGCATTATCATCGTTGGTCTTGTAGAAATATATCTAAAACTGACCTACTTTCAGCAAGCCCGCCATCCTCTCTTAACAGGGCGACTGTTTCTCCAATTCAACTCGAGCCTCCAATAAAACCCGGGCCTCCAATACAACCCGAGCCTTCAATACAACCAGGGCCTCCAATACAACCCAAGCCTCCGATACAACCCGGACCTCCGATACAACCCGGACCTCCAATATGTAGCGCTCTACTCGACTCGTGTGGAGACTACCCGTAAGCAGCCAGTTCACACAGAGGAGTCCCCTGTTGAACGTCGGCCATCCTACTCGACTTGTGTGGAGTCTACCTGTAAGCAGCCAGTTCACACAGAGGAAACCCCTGTTGCACGTCGGCCATCCTACTCTACTCGTGTGGAGTCTACCCGTAAGCAGGTGGGCCAAAAGGTGACACAAACTGGATCATCTCCTAAACTGTTGACTCCGCGAAACAGTAAGCCTCTGACTCCTCAAATAAGTAAATCACTACCAGAACGCAGGAAATCATATGCGGATGCTGTTCGTTATGACAGGAAGCGTATGAAACCCCTTCCAAAGGATTTGGACACAGCCGACACACTGGTCATTAATAATAATAATAATAATAATAGTGCATATTTATAAAGCGCACATATCCACGCTCGAAAGCATGCTCAAAGCGCTAAACATATAATGCTAATAAATAATGATAATAGTGATGCACATTTGAATGTGCTCACTTCACACAAACAGCAATAACAAATCAATGTGTACAATTGTTGCAATTGTGAAAGTCCTTATGAACCATAAAACTGAACAAAAAGATAGGCTTTTAGACTTGATTTGAATGATTCAAATGTTGGACATAGTTTCAGATTTTTGGGAAGAGAGTTCCACATGTTAGGAGCAAAATGCTCAAAACATCTCTGACCAAAGCACTTGAGGTTACACTTCGGCACTGTCAATAGATTCTGATGTTGTGATCTAAGCTCCCGTGTTGGGACATAGGTTGATATCAACTCTGATATGTAGGCAGGCGATTGATCATGCAGAGATTTATGCATTAGACATAAAATTTTGAGTTGAATCCTTGCTTTTATTGGAAGCCACTGAAGATGTTTAAGGACAGGAGTAATGTGCGATCCTTTAGATGTTAGAGTCACGATTCGCGCTGCTGTATTTTGTACCTTTTGAAGTTTGTCAAGGAGAATATCCGGGAGTCCGACATAAAGACTGTTACAGTAGTCGAGTCTACTCAGTACCAGACATCTGGTTAGACATTGTGCAGCTTCCATGGTGATCAAAGGACGAATATTTCCAATCACACGTAAGTTCAAGTAGCATATTTTGCAGACATTGTTAATCTGAGCTTCCATTGAGAGTGTTGGATCAAGCAAGACACCGAGATCCTTGACAGTCTTGGTTAGCTGAACGTCCGTGTCTGACACATTAACGGTGCTTAGATCCACTTTTTTTAGCTGCTGCTTAGTTCCAAAAATGATTGCTTCCGTTTTATCACTGTTCAGTTTGAGTTTGTTTTCTGTCATCCAAGAATTCAAGGACCTGGTACAATTAGCTATATTCAAAAGAGCTTCTTCTGAGTTATGATGATGAAAGTGATTGTACAACTGGCAGTCATCGGCATATGAGTGGTGGAGGAGGCGGTGTTGTGAGATGATGTTTGAAGTACTGCCACAATAGAGAACAAATAACACTGGACCAAGTACAGATCCCTGTGGGACACCATATTTCAAGTTGACAGTGGATGACCTGTCATTTCCAATCATCACAAATTGTGATCTTCCTTTAATATAAGATGATATCCACTGTAGTGCTGTCCCACCTATTCCATACTGATGTCGGAGTCTGTCCAGAAGTAGATTGTGGTCAATTGTATCGAATGCTGAAGACAAATCCAGCAATATCAGAGCTGCCATATTGCCCTGATCTACTGCTCCACGAATATCATTTATGACTCTTAGTAAGGCTGTTTCAGTACTGTGGAATTTGCGATAAGCTGACTGGAACTTTTCTATGAGTGCATTCTCCGCAAGATGACATTTAAGTCGAATATGAAAAGCTTTTTCAATGACTTTGGATAGGAATGTCAAATTTGAGACCGGTCTAAAATTTTTCAAGTGTGATGGATCCAGATTGTCCTTCTTGAGGAGAGGCTTCACTACAGCTGTTCTGAAACACTCTGGAAACATTCCACTTTCGATACTCTTATTCACAATACTCGTAATACATGGGAGAATTACATCCAAATGTTTGAGTACAATATTGGTTGGGATCGGGTCCAAAACACAGGTAGTGGGCTTTGATGATCGAATAACACTGCGTATCTCTGAGTCTGTGAATAAAGCGAGATCAGTCAGGGGTTGCACACTGTACTGAGTACTGCTATTATCAACATCTTGAGACACTGTGATATCATCAGAGAGATTGTGTCGTATTATGTCAACTTTGTCAAGAAAAAAGTTGTTAAATGAGTCAGCAAGGGTCCGGTTTGATGCAGAAGGTGGAAGTTTGGATTCAGTCCTCTTGCCTTGCAATTTGTTCATAAAAGCGTATGATCTTTTGGGATTATCATTCATATTGGAAAGCTGCTGAAGACAATAATCCTTCTTGCAGTTACGAATGACAGTTGTTGCAGCATTCCGAGCTTGCTTATAAAGTTGACGATCTATTTCAAGATGACTTTTTCGCCATTTCCTTTCAGCTTGTCGACGTGCAGTCTTGGCTATCAGCACTTGTTGTGAGTACCAGGGTGTATCTGTGCGCACTTGGACTTTCTTCACTACAGGTGGAGCATGCTTATCAAGTAGTGTGGAGAGAGTGTCATGATACAGTTTAGCATGTTCATTCACATCAGATGGTGGGTCACACAGCAATGCAGATTCCACCAGGTCAAATTGAAATTCAATATGGTCAATGTTTTTTAGATTACGGCATGTCACTGTCTCCATCTTCTTAAAAGGTCTACATGCATTCAATGTAACGAAAATTAAGAAGTGGTCAGACAATTGTTTGTCTTGAACAGAAACATCTAAAATGGTTCTATTATCTTCATGAGATATTACACAGTCAAGAGTATTTCCAGATTTGTGCGTTGGGACAGATACATGTTGCTTGAGTCCAAACGAACAAAGTAGATTGACAAACTTCTTAGCAAAAGGATTTTCTTTATCATTAAAATGAACATTGAAGTCTCCAAGAAATATAGTTTTCCTACCAGGATGAGATGCGAAGAGATTTGACATTTCATGATAAAACTGAGTGTTTGTGAGTCGATTTTTCCGAGATGGTGGAGGCCGATAAATACAAATCACCCTGAAAACATGTTTATCAGCTGTAACACAAACATCTAAGATTTCAAACGATTTAGGAATTTCAGTTGTTTTTGCCTGGTGACGAGTGATGATGAGAGAAGACTTGTATATAATGGCTATGCCTCCACCGGATGAATTTAAACGAGGGGAGTTGACACAAGAAAATGAAGGTGGTGTCATTTCCGCGATTTTTGCTTCATCACCATGACTATGAAGCCAGGACTCAGTTATGAAAAGAATGTCTAAATCCTCTTCAAGGATGAAATCCATAATATCCAATGCTTTGTTCCGCGTAGATTGAGCATTCCAGACGCAAACCCGGAGATTGGGTAACAATGTTTTGGTTGAGATACACCGTTGAGATGCAGCACTTAGCGCGCTCTTATGTGAAGACGTATCAGCCATTGTGCGTTTAGATTTAATAAGGCTTAGCGTAACCCCAGAGTGGTCTGTGCATGGGAAAACCTCCGAAATGGTAAGGTAAAAACGGCAGTGGGAGCTGAGACTGCCTTGAGTGTCCCATATAATCATTGTGAGGATTGTCTATGAAATGAGGTCTTGGCGGTAATGGAATCATCTGTTCTTGAGGTCCCATGCGGACTCTTTGTACATTATCACTGAGTTGGCACCTTGGGGATATAGTAATGACTGGAGTCTGAGGAAGAGTTGTGGATGTAGATGGGCGGGTGACCTTATCAACGCAGGACACTGACTGAACTATACACCTACTTAGGAGTTTCACTCCGCCACGTGAAAGATGGACTCCATCCTGATCAAGAACGTCACGAGGCTTCAGTGACATCATTTGCTTAGACACGTCAACGAATGAGAAATGCTTAGCAAGACACATATCTTTGAGAACTTTGTTGATTTTTCGAGACTTATCATTATACCATGACGGAATCTGACGAGGCAGAACGGAGCACACATGTATGTGCGCGTTGGGGAAACAATTCATTGCATTTAGCAATGCTTCGAATTCTTCAACGGTTTCTTCTATGAGTGAGTCCGTGACATTGTTATCACCTATTACACACACAATATCATTCAGAGTAGAGTTTCTTCCTGATAACAGCAGCAATCGTTCACAAATATCACCAACTGTAGCCTCTCTGTTTGTGTCAACAACACATTTATTCCCAAGACGGGAAGAGAGAATGACACTGCTCATGTTCTTTAACACTGAAGTCCCAATGACCAGTGTGTCGGCTGTGTCCAAATCCTTTGGAAGGGGCTTCATACGCTTCCTGTCATAACGAACAGCATCCGCATATGACTTCCTGCGTTCTGGTAGTGATTTACTTATTTGAGGAGTCAGAGGCTTACTGTTTCGCGGAGTCAACAGTTTAGGAGATGATCTAGTTTGTGTTACCTTTTGGCCCACCTGCTTACGGGTAGACTCCACACGAGTCGAGTAGGATGGCCGAAATTCAACAGGGGTTTCCTCTGTGTGAACTGGCTGCTTACGGGTAGACTCCACACAAGTCAAGTAGGATGGCCGACGTTCAACAGGGGATTCCTCTGTGTGAACTGGCTGCTTACGGGTAGTCTCCACACGAGTCGAGTAGGATGGCCGAAATTCAACAGGGGTCTCCTCTGTGTGAACTGGCTGCTTACGGGTAGACTCCACACGAGTCGAGTAGGATGGCCGAAATTCAACAGGGGTCTCCTCTGTGTGAACTGGCTGCTTACGGGTAGATTCTACACGAGTCGAGTAGGATGGCCGACTTTCAACAGGGGTCTCCTCTGTGTGAACTGGCTGCTTACGGGTAGATTCTACACGAGTCGAGTAGGATGACCGATGTTCAACAGGGGTCTCCTCTGTGTGAACTGGCTGCTTAATAGTACGCTCGGTTTGAACAGATACAGAGATTTTGGATTTACTCTTCAATTGGGTTTCGAGTTCCTTTTGACTGGTAGCCAATTTTGATGCAAGATTGGCATTCACAAGTTTTAAATCAGAGATGATTTTTTCTTTTTCTATTAACAAAGCCTTCATATTCGTTAGATTTTCATCGGACGGTTTAGATGCAGTTTTAACAGTCGGAGTCGTAGTAGTCACAGCTTTACTGAAAGACAAATAGTCCTCAGATCCTGTACATTGACTACATGCGTAAGGTAAGCTAAAATTTTCCTCCAAGGACACTATCTCTGAGGGCGATAGCTTCTCACATTTGTAATGCACCCAGTGTGTCCCCCTGCTACATATCAATGCACGGGTTTTGCAAAGTCGATTGCAATGTGAACACTTCTCATCGACTTTTATGTTTGAGTCCATATTCTGTACAATGTCATTTACATTGTCAATGAAAGTAGCATGTTCACTTAATATGGATTTCAAATGGGGAAGATCTTGATTTATGAAAGTTTTCACTTGTGGGCCGTTAACTAAAGCTCTGCTTGTCGTCCTGAACAGGTTAATGGTAAACGAAGGCCGGGAGGAGCTAGTGGCACTTATCCTGGTCATTTCTGATTCAATTAGTCCATTTTTGTCTTGCTTTAGGTGTGTGGAAAGGATTTTTCTGTTACTGGCATCGCTGTAAAACGACTGAATTGAATTTCTGATGACTTCAAAACTTCCCGATGAGAACGTTAAAACGAAGTTATTTCCTTTTTTGATTTCACATACTATCATGGGTCTGGTGGCAGCATCTTTCTTTTTAGAAAGTAATTTTGGTTTTTCCAGAGAATATTTAGAAATAATTGTTTTTGACAGTTTACTGTTTGATTCTAATAACAATGGCGTCACTGTGACGTCACAATGGGTCTCCATTACGTCAGGTAACAGTTAGGTTGAACAGTCTCCGACGAAATTTGTTTTTGTGTTTGCAGTATTATAAAGTCATTTCTTCACCAGAAAAGTTAATTTCACACACCACTGTACTTTCATAATATCAATATTTCAATAGATTCACATACCTAGGTCTTTTCACAGAATATTTTTCACTTTCTTCGAGAGCCGTACTTTTCCAGTACTCACCGGTTGACGCATGCGCATGACTTCATTGGGACTTCAGTGTTAAAGAACATGAGCAGTGTCATTCTCTCTTCCCGTCTTGGGAATAAATGTGTTGTTGACATGTTTGAGTGAGGTTGCAAGTTGGACAAGCTCAAACATGTTGAAGATCATCAAAGACAAGACAGAGGTGATTGTTTTCAAGCCCAAGAACCAGATCACGAAGGACATTGAGTTGAATGTTTGAACCAGCACTATCCAAGCTACCGACTCTGTTAAGAATCTTGGAGTCCACTTCGACAGCACACTCTCAATGGAGAAACACGTGAATGCCATCAGCAAATCATGTTTCCACCAAATAAGGAACATTGGAGCCATCAGGCCTTACATCACAGAGAAATGCTGCAAAATATTGGTACAATCCCTCGTCATCTCACGCCTGGACTACGGAAATGCCCTCCTGTGTGGACTGCCCCAGTCGATCCAATCTCGCCTTCAGAGAGTGCAGAACTGCGCTGCGCGTCTGATAACAAGATCAAGGAAAAGAAACCATATCACACCAATTCTGATGGACTTACATTGGTTGCCAGTACACATGAGATGTCAGCACAAGATCCTGACACATACATACAAGGCACTACACGGCACAGGTCCAAGTTACCTCCAGGAGCTTATCACCCCATACCAACCATCACGATCCCTCCGTTCCGAAACAGCTTCACTCATCACCGTACCAAAAACCAGAACTGTCAAATATGGCGACAGGCGCTTTGACAAAACAGCTTCATCTGTTTGGAACAATCTACCAGCCACAATCAGAGACTCGGAATCATTTGCCACATTCAAAAAGGGCGTCAAGACTCATCTGTACAAGAAGGCTTATACAAATCATCAATAGTCTCTCATCCCTTGTCTCTGTGAAGCGCCTTAGAGTGGTTTTCTGTTAAGCCATATAGGGCGCTATACAAATTTTGTATTTTATTATTATTATTATTATTGACACAAACAGAGAGGCTACAGTTGGTGATATTTGTGAACGATTGCTGCTGTTATCAGGAAGAAACTCTACTCTGAATGATATTGTGTGTGTAATAGGTGATAACAATGTCACGGACTCACTCATAGAAGAAACCGTTGAAGAATTCGAAGCATTGCTAAATGCAATGAATTGTTTCCTCAACGCGCACATACATGTGTGCTCCGTTCTGCCTCGTCAGACTCCGTCTTGGTAAATTGATAAGTCTCGAAAAATCAACAAAGTTCTCAAAGATATGTGTCTTGCTAAGCATTTCTCATTCGTTGACGTGTCTAAGCAAATGATGTCACTGAAGCCTCGTGACGTTCTTGATCAGGATGGAGTCCATCTTTCACGTGGCGGAGTGAAACTCCATATAAGTAGGTGTTTAGTTCAGTCAGTGTCCTGCGTTGATAAGGTCACCCGCCCATCTACATCCACAACTCTTCCTCAGACTCCAGTCATTACTATATCCCCAAGGTGCCAACTCAGTGATAATGTACAAAGAGTCCGCATGGGACCTCAAGAACAGATGATTCCATTACCGCCAAGACCTCATTTCATAGACAATCCTCACAATGATTATATGGGACACTCAAGGCAGTCTCAGCTCCCACTGCCGTTTTTACCTTACCATTTCGGAGGTTTTCCCATGCACAGACCACTCTGGGGTTACGCTAAGCCTTATTAAATCTAAACGCACAATGGCTGATACGTCTTCACATAAGAGCGCGCTAAGTGCTGCATCTCAACAGTGTATCTCAACCAAAACATTGTTACCCAATCTCCGGGTTTGCGTCTGGAATGCTCAATCTACGCGGAACAAAGCAATGGATATTATGGATTTCATCCTTGAAGAGGATTTAGACATTCTTTTCATAACTGAGTCCTGGCTTCATAGTCATGGTGATGATGCAAAAATCGCGGAAATGACACCACCTTCATTTTCTTGTGTCAACTCCCCTCGTTTAAATTCATCCGGTGGAGGCATAGCCATTATATACAAGTCTTCTCTCATCATCACTCGTCACCAGGCAAAAACAACTGAAATTCCTAAATCGTTTGAAATCTTAGATGTTTGTGTTACAGCTGATAAACATGTTTTCAGGGTGATTTGTATTTATCGGCCTCCACCATCTCGGAAAAATCGACTCACAAACACTCAGTTTTATAATGAAATGTCAAATCTCTTCGCATCTCATCCTGGTAGGAAAACTATATTTCTTGGAGACTTCAATGTTCATTTTAATGATAAAGAAAATCCTTTTGCTAAGAAGTTTGTCAATCTACTTTGTTCGTTTGGACTCAAGCAACATGTATCTGTCCCAACGCACAAATCTGGAAATACTCTTGACTGTGTAATATCTCATGAAGATAATAGAACCATTTTAGATGTTTCTGTTCAAGACAAACAATTGTCTGACCACTTCTTAATTTTCGTTACATTGAATGCATGTAGACCTTTTAAGAAGATGGAGACAGTGACATGCCGTAATCTAAAAAACATTGACCATATTGAATTTCAATTTGACCTGGTGGAATCTGCATTGCTGTGTGACCCACCATCTGATGTGAATGAACATGCTAAACTGTATCATGACACTCTCTCCACACTACTTGATAAGCATGCTCCACCTGTAGTGAAGAAAGTCCAAGTGCGCACAGATACACCCTGGTACTCACAACAAGTGCTGATAGCCAAGACTGCAAGTCGACAAGCTGAAAGGAAATGGCGAAAAAGTCATCTTGAAATAGATCGTCAACTTTATAAGCAAGCTCGGAATGCTGCAACAACTGTCATTCGTAACTGCAAGAAGGATTATTGTCTTCAGCAGCTTTCCAATATGAATGATAATCCCAAAAGATCATACGCTTTTATGAACAAATTGCAAGGCAAGAGGACTGAATCCAAACTTCCACCTTCTGCATCAAACCGGACCCTTGCTGACTCATTTAACAACTTTTTTCTTGACAAAGTTGACATGATACGACACAATCTCTCTGATGATATCACAGTGTCTCAAGATGTTGATAATAGCAGTACTCAGTACAGTGTGCAACCCCTGACTGATCTCGCTTTATTCACAGACTCAGAGATACGCAGTGTTATTCGATCATCAAAGCCCACTACCTGTGTTTTGGACCCAATCCCAACCAATATTGTACTCAAACATTTGGATGTAATTCTCCCATGTATTACGAGTATTGTGAATAAGAGTATCGAAAGTGGAATGTTTCCAGAGTGTTTCAGAACAGCTGTAGTGAAGCCTCTCCTCAAGAAGGACAATCTGGATCCATCACACTTGAAAAATTTTAGACCGGTCTCAAATTTGACATTCCTATCCAAAGTCATTGAAAAAGCTTTTCATATTCGACTTAAATGTCATCTTGCGGAGAATGCACTCATAGAAAAGTTCCAGTCAGCTTATCGCAAATTCCACAGTACTGAAACAGCCTTACTAAGAGTCATAAATGATATTCGTGGAGCAGTAGATCAGGGCAATATGGCAGCTCTGATATTGCTGGATTTGTCTTCAGCATTCGATACAATTGACCACAATCTACTTCTGGACAGACTCCGACATCAGTATGGAATAGGTGGGACAGCACTACAGTGGATATCATCTTATATTAAAGGTGCATCCATTGTGTTTCATAAAATTTGATTTGGCTTTAATACGTTCGAAAACACCATATGTGCTGTTTATAATACAAACAAATTCACTAACCTTGCATATTCATCCCTAATCGCTAAATATATCATAATTACTAGTTTCCAATTAAAATCGAGTAACATCATTATGCATGTGCAGAAAACGAAAGTGCATGTCCTATTTACACGCACAGTAGTTATATGACCTATTAAACATTATCAACCCAAATGTTTTATTGTATCTGGTTTAAATAAGATTCCAAAATTACGTTTGACTCATTGGCGCGCGCCACACGCGGTGCATTGTCCGGTTTTCGATCAGAAATCGACACTTTTACCTTCATATCGTCAATATACTAAGTCTAGTATCATCATAATGGTAGTTTTCGGTAACAGTTGGTACTTCTCGATAAAGTAAGACCATTTATAACGTTTGGCATATTTGACCCCCAACAACACAATGGATGTACCTTTAAAGGAAGATCACAATTTGTGATGATTGGAAATGACAGGTCATCCACTGTCAACTTGAAATATGGTGTCCCACAGGGATCTGTACTTGGTCCAGTGTTATTTGTTCTCTATTGTGGCAGTACTTCAAACATCATCTCACAACACCGCCTCCTCCACCACTCATATGCCGATGACTGCCAGTTGTACAATCACTTTCATCATCATAACTCAGAAGAAGCTCTTTTGAATATAGCTAATTGTACCAGGTCCTTGAATTCTTGGATGACAGAAAGCAAACTCAAACTGAACAGTGATAAAACGGAAGCAATCATTTTTGGAACTAAGCAGCAGCTAAAAAAGTGGATCTAAGCACCGTTAATGTGTCAGACACGGACGTTCAGCTTACCAAGACTGTCAAGGATCTCGGTGTCTTGCTAGATCCAACACTCTCAATGGAAGCTCAGATTAACAATGTCTGCAAAATATGCTACTTGAACTTACGTGTGATTGGAAATATTCGTCCTTTGATCACCATGGAAGCTGCACAATGTCTAACCAGATGTCTGGTACTGAGTAGACTCGACTACTGTAACAGTCTTTATGTCGGACTCCCGGATATTCTCCTTGACAAACTTCAAAAGGTACAAAATACAGCAGCGCGAATCGTGACTCTAACATCTAAAGGATCGCACATTACTCCTGTCCTTAAAGATAATATCATCTCTCTGTTTTTTTCGATGTTAATTCGTTTATTCATATAGACAATACTTTCAAGTAAGCAAAACACAAACGATTATTTCGAAGCGTCACCTACTCATCAAGATATAGCCCTTCAAAGTGAGTAAATTTAGCCTGCTCATTATCTCATTCTTGAAACAGTTTGCCGCGGCCCCTCAGTGTAGCATAACCTTCGTTAGCGATGTGACGTCATACACAGGAGTTGCTTAATGAAATCCTTAGGCGATTTGTCGATTTTCGTTGATAATTCCTTTAAAACATAATAAGAACGTTTTGACATTACAAGTTTCCGATAGAATGGGTATTTGTGCGTCCATAGGGAGTAATTTCGGAGTTTTAGGAGCATGTTTCGATATTCAACTGCTGATTTTAGATTTGTTCTTTTCCCAATCGAGTGGAGTGTTATGTTATCTTTTAAGCTACAACATGTTTTGAAATGAATAACTGACAATTAAAAAATAAACAAGATCATGCAATTTTTGTATGTATTATAAACGCCATCATTAGTTAATTGTTTTGTTGTGCTTGATTTTCTGTTTGAAGAGTGTCTATAGCTTGAAATCTACTGCGTCAATATTTCTCATGGTGACTTAATTTTGCCAATAGAATAGTTTCATTACAACTTAGAAAATCCTATAATTTTCCTCAATGTTACTGGTTTACACTTTTTAGAAGAACATATTAGGGCTATCTTTAAATCTATAGTCGTGTACATTTACAATTACTTAGATTCAGTGTAATACTACTACCATTTTCCTAGCATGTTATATAAAAGGCCTTGCATTTTATATTACATGTAGTTTTTGATGGTCAATTCATATGTTTGTGGAAATAAAATTATGTTTTAATCACTTCGGATAAAAATATGGAAAACGTATCTTTCCCAATTTCAAATGAAAGTATTGGAACTATAGAACTTTGATAAACTCACCATTGCCGTGTGTACATGTGTTGTTTGGTTCTCAATTTAAAAAATATTACCCCGGCTATAGTTCAGTCGTGTAGATTTCCCCTCTTATTTAATATTTATCTAAGTTAGAGTGTCAACAACGCAACTACATCACATATTATATATCGCTACATTGATAACCAAAAACACTGAAAATATATTTTGTTATTTTGCATAAGGACGAATGTGAAAACAAAAATTATTCCACATGAATGAGGCGTGTAAACACCGTTATAATCCGTATGAAATGTGTAATAGATCTCTGTGACGTTTGAACATCTTCATCATCTGACATGCGTGCCGCCGCCATATTGGGCAACGATAAGAATTGTTCCAAAACACATTGCAGAATTACGGGTTCCGCAATGGTCACATCCAGTACTAAACAGTGTTGACATCTGCTGCCATTTGTAGTACGTTTTACGGGGCGTGTATATATGTAATTTTGTTGTATAAGGACACAGGTAAATATGTTATTTAGGCAATTATGTAAGGCTAAATCTAGTGGATTCTGTCATAAGACGCCAAGCGACTCCTGTGTATTACGTCACAAGGCCAAGCACGCGGAATTCGGTCTCGGCAAAAGTTTTATGAGGCGTAATTGAGCGGCGTTCTAAAAAGGCGTTATAAAAGGTGTTTATTGGTTGAATTGACAAATATCAAGTGGAATCTTCGTCATCTTGGAATATGCTTGAATAAAAACCGAAAAGTGATATGGTCGGGGTTTGTGGATCTTTAAACATCTTCACTGGCTTCCAATAAAAGCAAGGATTCAACTCAAAATTTTATGTCTAATGCATAAATCTCTGCATGATCAATCGCCTGCCTACATATCAGAGTTGATATCAACCTATGTCCCAACACGGGAGCTTAGATCACAACATCAGAATCTATTGACAGTGCCGAAGTGTAACCTCAAGTGCTTTGGTCAGAGATGTTTTGAGCATTTTGCTCCTAACATGTGGAACTCTCTTCCCAAAAATCTGAAACTATGTCCAACATTTGAATCATTCAAATCAAGTCTAAAAGCCTATCTTTTTGTTCAGTTTTATGGTTCATAAGGACTTTCACAATTGCAACAATTGTACACATTGATTTGTTATTGCTGTTTGTGTGAAGTGAGCACATTCAAATGTGCATCACTATTATCATTATTTATTAGCATTATATGTTTAGCGCTTTGAGCATGCTTTCGAGCGTGGATATGTGCGCTTTATAAATATGCACTATTATTATTATTATGTAGCGCTCAATGTAGCGCTCAATGTAGCGCATTCTCTCCTGAACGACACGGTGCGATTCCTCGAAGTTTGCTCGCTTTGCTACGTAGCGTTACATTGAACAATCGCGTTCAAGAGAGGTTTAAAAGTAATCGCTAATTAAGCGATTACTTTTAAACCTCTCTTGAACATGGCCCAGAAGGACAGTGTTTATATTATATATGTCTTGCTGTTTTTATGTGTTGTTCAATCAGACATACTATTTTGAACTATTTCGAACTTTTTTCTATTTTTATTATTGTTTATATTTATTGGGTTTTTTTTCAAACTTTCTTTTTTAATTTCTGCAAAATACTTCTGTTTTATTATATACCCACGCATTCCTATATCTGGTGCTAAGGAAATTGCATTTGGCACGATGTCATTTGTTCCCTTGTCAAAGTTGCCGTTCTTGTTTCTGACTGTTTTTCTATTCTTGTTTGTATTTCTTGAATTATCGTCGGAGTGAATAAAAGTTTTCAATTTCTATACATCTTCGAATTTATAGATTTCCGTTTGCTTACAAAAAGAAATTGCCATCCTTGTGGCATGTAGGTTTTATGTTCACAATTATATTCTGTAAATATTACATTGATATCTATGTAAATGTATTTTTACTTTATCATACATTGGCCAGCCGTCGTCTGGAGGGGAAATATTGGCGTGACAGTGTGAAATTCAACGTAGCAGGTCCATGATAACAAACATTCGTGTTGAAAAATTAATTTATTAAATTAATTTATTTCATTACTTTAACAATGTAACTTATATTTCCCACCGACTGTATAATGCCAGAATTAATAAGAGTGCAGTCAAACAGCTATATTTTTCAACTGAATTTCAGCAGAAAAAAACACAAATTATGAAGAAATTTTACTTGTCCCATATGTATAACTATATAAATATAACCCGGCCTCGAATACAACCCGGGGATAAGGAGGTGCTGAACGATACAGAACCCCGGGGCTGTATTATAAGAAATACGGTTTATTACACACATGTGAGTGAGAACACTTCGAGATATTTTTGGTATCCAACGTATGTTAGATACTGCGAGAGACGCATCTGATTGGTCGCTCCATGGTGATGACCCGAGGTCACGAGGGCGGGACTACTTTTGCCATTCATAAGTAAACAAATTACTAAAATTCGTAGGAATCACAAACTGAGCACAATCTGGAATATTATATATGAAACAACGACAAAGCCGAATGCGCTCGTCCTATCGTAACCTGTGCCGTCACACACATCAGCTGCGTATGTGAGTTGTCTCCCTTCAACCGTCAGTGGCGTCACAACGTCACAAGCTCGCCTCGCTGTGTTACTCGCTACTCACTCCATTTCGAGACGCTCCAATACATGTATACGGGAAACAATTACACAAACGTCTTTGGTTATAATGATGCCGATGCAAAGCGTCTTCGTTTTACCGATATCGATGGTGAGAACCGTAACAAGAACTGAGCTTGTCGTTGCCTATTTTATGAGCTCCTGTTCGCAAAATGGCGAACTGACAGTGTTTTTCACAAATAAATCGGAGTTCAAGATTTGAGTGAGTAAATAGAACGCTTTTATCAGTGTTATGTTTTCCTTTATACTCGGGAACACGTTATCAGGTTATTCAAAAGGTTAAAATTCAATTACTTCATAACTTAGCACGCCAATTAGCGCTTATATCAAAGATTATGTTTGTGTGCGGCATTAGACACTCTTTACCGTTACACATTGTGACGTCACTGACGTGAAAGTGAACTGTATTACTACGCGCTTCAACAGAACGTCTAGAAAATTTCGTTTAAAACTACTTAAATCATGTTGTTTATATGTGTGTAATAAATAAAATACCAAACTCATTCTCTATGAATACCGTATTTATTACAACTCGTCACTTGTCAAACGTATTTAACTCGCTTTCGCTCGTTAAATACGTTTACAAGTAACTCGTTGTAATAAATACGATATCCATAGGGAACTTGTTTGGTATTCTCTATATACTAATAGAACCATGACATCGCATGCAGATACCGCCTACAGTAAACTGTCGGCCAAAAGAAACACCTACCAGATGTCTCATCAGATTTCGTAAAATATACAATGAACAGTTTAGCAATATTATACCAGTATGCACCATTTGTGTTTAATATAAATAAATTTCAGAAGTTGTCACGTCACAAAAGAATGGCGATTGTTGAAATGAAACAGTTTTCGTACAACCACGAGCAACAATACAGGCACGCAATTGTGGTAACGGTGCGCGGGCGAATCAACCAGAAATAGCAACCTTCATTGAGCGTAGTTTTCATGAATATTACTGACTCGAATCACAGTTTGTCCACAATATCAATGGACTAACTTATTAATTATTGTTTCAGCTTAACGTTTAGACACCATTGATTATATTTCAGACATTATTTCATCTTTCATTTTACCGGGTAAGAAAAATCAAGTAGGCGTTTCTTTTGGCCGACAGTGTATGTAAGGGGGAAGATGCCAACCTTCGTAAATGTTGTATTCTAGAAACTAAGTTTCTTCGTATTATTTTCGAAGTGCTATGGTGACTGTTTTCTGTCTCTCGTGATTATATCTACATGTATATAATAACAAATTCGTCGAGTCAGATTTTTCTGTTGACACGGATATACTTTAAACAAGTTCCCTTACATTTATTCATCAGTATACACGTTCGTATTCTCACGGATATGTTTACATACATGCCAGTCTTAATGGATTTTAAATGGGATTTGAGCAGCATGGTTTTGATTCTCAAATATGTAGTTTCACATCGTATAGCTATTAAAACATGTTTACGTTTGTATGGTTGTCCAGAAATGGTTATTTAAATGTAAAAACAAGATGTATGATGTATGTATGAAGCGTTACGAATCTATAAGCGATCACCTACAATGTACAAATGAAATCAAAGGTTTCACTTTTCCTTATTGTAAACATCCCACTAAAGATGCTCTTAAAGGGGCGCTAGCACGTTATTTCGCTCAAATAAGTTGATGAAATGTATTTGAAAAATAACGTTACTAATTGTAAAACACCTTTCTCTCTTCGGGAAATCGAGTTAAAAATGAGTGTACACGGGTCGGTAAAATCATGGGAATCGTTTTTGTAATTCGAAATAATAAAATGGCCGCCATGCAATGTTTGCTTTATACGCAACAACGTTATTACCACTACGGATAATTGGTTTGCGTAATAAGATGTCAGACAGACAGACATCCCACTAAAGATGATCTTAAAGGCGCTGTAGCACGTTTTTTTCGCTCAAATAAGTCGATGAAATGTATTTGAAAAATAATGTCACCAATAGTAAAACACCCTTCTCTCTTCGGAAAGTCAAGTTACAAATGAGTATACATGGTTCCGTAAAGCCACGGCTATCTTTTTTGTCATTCGAAATAATAAAATGAGTTCACAATAAAATGGCCGCCACGCAATTTTTGCTTTATACGCAAAACCGTTATTACCACTATGTATAATTGGTTTGTGTAATAAGATGTTTTACCCTCTAAAGTAAATATAAATGACATAAACTATCATTATAAATGGGAAACTTGAAAAAATCAAATTTGCAAATAACGTGCTACTGCCCCTTTAAGTGTAACACTTGAAACATGCAACACTGAGAATAACGTTTTGAAGGGGCTACGGGAGTAGGGTCATGAGAAATATAAACTATGTTCATGGTCATAAATAGTTGTGAATATGAATTTAAGGATTGTTTCCTCAACCAACTGTGTTGTCATACCACTGTTATGACTTGCACTGTTTACAATTGATAAGCGATCGAGGGTTCCCTTAGGTTAAAATCACTGTGGCATGTTGACAAGGCAAATAATGTTTACATATGTCATTGTCAGGCAATATTTCCTTACATACAATTATTCTTCCTCTTACATTTGCAATATTTCCCCACAGATTTAAAGTCTGTATTTTCACGAGTAACGTTCAGATTTTCTTTCAGATATAAAAATGATTTTTTCATAGTCTAAGTGTTAGACTACCACCCCTGCTTATGATAACCCATATATAAGAATTGATATACCTGGGACATGGGGAAAAGGTCACTTCGACTTGAGGGTTAGTGTTGGATCTAACAAGTTTCCAAACACGAGATTTAAAAAGAAACGTTTTTATTCTTTCCTGAGTTTCAGGCGTTGCATGTGTTGTTTCAACTTGTTGGAGAGGGAAAATAAATATTCTCGAAATTAAACCGTTCTCCAATACCATATGGTAATTCGGCACCGTTTATTAGCATATATATGAAACCAGTGAATGGTATCGGTATCTAACTCGCTTTCGCTCGCTAGATACCAAACCACTCATTTCATTAACATGTCATTATACGGACTTCGTTTAATATTCTTTATTTATACAGTTGCCCTCATAGGTAATATAAAACAAAATGAAAGATAAGACAATCCTATGTTATTGCCATGAGAGATTATTTTTTTAAATACATCATAACTTAATCAGATGTATTTGCCTTCAAGCGACAATAAAGTAATGGATGTTGATGTTTATGTTTTGATCTTGGTTGAACTGGGTTCACCTTATTATGACAATTAGGCCATATAGAGTTACAGGCGTTTGACGAAATGTCAGCAACTGTGAACATGCTACCATGTTAACTGGTGTGGTTCATTCGACACAATTTGTTCTATGGAATCTCACACGGTCATAAAATGTGTTCACATAAAATGGCCGCCATGCAATTTTTGCTTTATACCTAACACCGTTACTACCACTACGGACAATTAGTTTTGAGTAATAAATGTCTTACCCTCTAAAGTAAATATAAGTGACATAAATTATCAGTATAAATAGAAAATTTGCAAAAAAACGTGCTACAGCCCCTTTAAATAAGGTAGACTCCATATTGCTTATTAATGAATTTGAAGTGTTGTACCTCTTAAAATGGAAATGATGTCATTCGTGTGATGTGAAATTTTGTGAAAATAACCAAACAGTTCAATATGTCTTGTTATCTAGTTGTCTTTTTCAGCTGCATGAAAGCATTTTACGAATGCTTCACTTTCATAAGAAATACCATATATCGTCGATGAATTTATGTTCAAGAAATTTAATACATTCAATCAATAGTATTTATTTATACATTGATACGTCTAAAGACCTAATTGTTATGTTTAATAGATTATTCCCAAATCGCATATGGTTCCAACTTCGGGAAAATCTCTGTCCGTTTCACATTCCTAGTTTTTTTTTTATAAAGTCGCACTTTTTGATTCTACACAGGAAGTTGAACATTTACTTCCGGTTTGCCGGTGACCGGGAATTTTTGCGTCGCGTTTAGTTGTTTTTATTGTTTTCAAACATCATGCAGCAACCTCCGCCTCAAAGATACCCGTCTCAGGGACCACCGATGCGTCCACCATTTTCTCAAGCAAGCTACCCGCAGGTAAATTGATTCTGTTTCCTGATTATGACATTCGATTAGGCTGGCGCATGAAACAAAGAAAATCACAATCCACAGGAACCACTTATCATTTGCGATTTTGGCGTGATTTAACCAACTTTTTTTTATTTTCATGTTAAATCATTTATGATTGAATGATAGAACGTACTTACTATTATTTAGCAAATTACTAACAATTCCAAAATCACAATAGTGAATGTTTTGAATAGTGTTTAGTGAAAAGATTGAGGAACCATCAGACTATCGCCACATGGGAAACCTACTTTTCAGGGAAGTATTGCACTTCACTGGACTAATCATCAACTATACTGCCAATACAGAGATTAAAAGGTTAAAAAATAGTTTACAGATATCCGTCCAAACCCCTTTTGCTAATGAAGGCAACCAAGGGCTAAAAGTCAAATGACAGAAATAACAAGATTGATGTGCGCCTGGTAAAGTGAAGTTGTATCCCTATCAGGATTATATAAATTTTAAACTATATTATTTCAGGCAGATATCTCTATTTTGACCCTATTTTGATGTAGTCTGATTGGTAGGTTGCCGCTTATTGCCATATTGGGGAAACCCTAACATCGGGGTATAATATGTCAATCTGTGTATAAAAGTTTGATCAACGTGTTGAACCATATGTCAATCAACATATTGGGTAGACTGCACTTTACCGGGCGCACATGAATCTTGGTAATTTCGTATTATCTTTTTTAATCCTTGGATTCCAGTAAGACTGTCTTCTTCAGCCCTTGGATATCTGTAGACTATCTTTTTAACCCTTGGATCCCTTTCGACGATCTTTTAGGGTTAGTTTGTCTAACGTACGGGTTGGTAGTGAAGTTACTAGCGCCCGGTAAAGCGCAGTACTCCCAACATATTCTGAAGATTTTGGTTGGATGATTAACGTTCACTGTTTTCCGAGTATTCGGAAAGTGCCTAATCAAACACAGCATCTAGTGTTTTGTCGATTATATGCAAGTTGCGACTTGAAAACCACAAATTATACATACATACATGGTACATTTAACATAAACAATCAATCTAATTATATCAAGCTATAATGTTACACAACCAATAATTCGATCAACTGTCACTCAAACGCCAAAATTAACTAATCATAACACAGATTGCTTGGCTCTTGTAATTGTATGTCAAAGGAATGTTCTTGTGACCGTGATTGATAATGTTTTTTTTATATCTTGGTATGAATTTTGAATAAAAAGTAGATGGCAACCTCATCATGCTCGCATTAATTGATTCAAAAGGAAAATCGGAGACAAGGTCAAGAAATCACAAAGTATGATCAATTTAATATAGACTAACCTAGGACTAATGACCATCATCGCATTGCCGCACGGCGGAGAAATGTGCCTTTCATTGGGTCAAACATTGTCAAAGGTCAGGTGAACACAACCTCTGTCAGTTATAGTTCTAGACGTAATGACAGAATTATGGGACGGTACAGTTTTACCTAAATTTTCCACTCAGTAGAATTATCAATATGAATATCCTTTATATTTTACTTGAATAATAGCCAGGTCAAATAAGTCATGTGAAGGATTTACGGTAAATTCCTCAATTTGTTGTGCAAACAAGCGAACGTGTTACATCAAAATGAAACAGAAATAGAATGTAACAGAAAATCTACTCCGTTGAGAACTAGGTTATGAAAGAGACAGTATGCACATATCATAAGCACATGTGAAACATTTTTGACAATGTACAGCTACTGCCACAAAAACTCCTTTCTTATTTTCAAACTGTTTTTAAAAATTATAACTATGACACCATTTTAGATGAATGTTGTGCTTGGAAAGACTTTATCTCTGTAAGTGATAGAAACAAGACTTTATAAAGGGAAATAACTCTTACAGGTATGCAGACATTATATCCCTGTATCTGCCATAATCTGGTTGATTCAAAGGAATTTCCCTTTAAGTGGTTGAAGCCTCTTAGCATGAAATGAATAAATTCTTGAATTATAAATAAACTTTCAATCTTTTATCATTTTGTTTATTGAATTGAAAGAGGGGTCGGAATAGCGCTGTGGTTAGCGTGTTCAACTTCAGATCAAGAGATCCGGGGTTCGAATCCCAAAAGCTCGGCAATTTTGTCTGCTGTAGATACATGTTTTATATGCAGTAAGGTTTGGGTGCAATGCTACACTGAATTTCAGTGCAGTACCACCCACGGTTCGCTAGTTCCAGCCGATGCTCACATGCAATCTGGTAGCGTAGCACAGCGATTTTATACAAATTTATTGCTGTTATACTTCGATAGAGGCACAAAACATGTAAAACAACCCTTAAACATTAGTCACTGGTAAATCTGCCTGCCTGATAACTTCTTTACTGTCAGGTTCTTCTCTAATCTCAGTTCATACTGATCGAGATAATTGAACGAAAACATGGAATGGATTGTCTGAATAGATGAATATTTTGAGTTTATTGTAAACTGTCCATGACATTTTACTGATAATGACGTTGATGGAATGACAGTTGAAATGAACGATACACCGCAAATATATGGGTCAACTGATATTGACAAATGATGAGTAATGCAAATGAAACTTACAGTGCCAAAAAATCGTCCCTTTTCCTTGGTCTTCCAATTTGCCAAATATTGTTGAAATCACGTATCTCAGCTACTGTCTGCTATGAAATGGCAACACTAAAGCCTAAAAAGTCTCTGATTGCTTCTATCACTGGACTGTCATTTTCAGGTATATAAACGAGAAATGATATGAACAGAACATCAAGAATTGGCTTAAGTGTAAACTGTCCCTTTAAATTTTTTTTCGCTCAAATAAGTCGATGAAATGTATTTGAAAAATATTGTCACCAATAGTAAGACGCCCTTCTGTCTTATCTCGGACCTGACTCCCTTGGCCTGCGGTCTCGGTCACGTCAGACCTCCTCGGGAGTCCGGTCTCGAGTCCTTGTATTTCACATAATGACCTCACCATGAGTAATTAAGTATACAATGTAAACCTGAGATCTCTTGAATATGGATTGAGGATGTTGAAAGCTTTTATCTGTCATTACAATTCGCTCTCGTTAAAACATTTCTCAATGTCGACATTTTCTCGAAGCTTCCACCAAATCCGATGGGGAAACGGTTCCAAGCCCAAAGTTGTTCTTCCACGGAGGTCTATTTTTTCGGGCTCAACTGCCTCAACGTCCCAACATTTGATTAGCGCACATGTTAATAGGAATAGTACTTCGTTGGCAAACTTCTGCCCAACACACGACCTCTTTCCGTGTCCAAATGGCATAAAATACGGCAGTTTGTGGGCGGGAATGCATTTCCCAGTTTCTTGATCCAGAAATCTCTCTGGTTTAAATTTGTCTGGCTCCGGCCAGTATTGTTCATTGTGATGGATGTGCCAGATATTACACAGTACAATGGTGCCTGAAATGAGATGATTATAGAAAATATGCAAAAATGACAAATTAAGACGCTTAAAGTTTTGTCCAACTTGTTAATGAAAACTAGAAATATAACATTTACCAGCTGAAGAAAATTTGGCTGAATTTAAATTATTATGAGTCGGATGTCTTTGTGTAGACCAGATTATCATTATTGTTATTATCATATTTTCCATCAGCGTCTCGTTAGGTAAATTAATTGATCAAAGGTAGGGTAGGTAGTACCTTTCAAATAACTAAAATATTTAAATTTTAATATTATTATCATATATTTTTAAAAAGTTTTTCACTTGGAACAATATCTTCAAAGAGTGTTATAATTTTATATAAACTTATTTCCTTACATTCAACCTGATGAAGGAGTGAGCATATTCATTGAAATGTCGTGTATTTTCACATTATCCAGAAAATCTTCCTGTTCTTATGTATACCAATTCTAAATGCCCTTCAAAGACCTAGTAGCTAATGGCTGCAATACTGCCGAAGCGGCGTTAAACAATAACTCACTCACTCAAAGACCTAGTAAAAATCTACCAAAAAACGAAACATGTCACACCTTGGGAAAGGTAACTGCTGTAAAAACACAATTTGATTTATAACAATGATTATATTTATGTTAAATTTGATAATATTCATAATAGTTACCTGCAGGAATGTTATATTTGCCGAGGATCATCTCCCGGTCGAGTGACGTTCGCGGAATGCCGATTGGAACCGGCGGCGCAATTCGTAAGACCTCCATCACAAGAGCTTCTGTTGACAGGGAAATAAATATAAAATGTTCAACAAACTGTAAATATATTTTATTAGGAATATTGAATTGATTGACCATCTAACCTAACATGGAGACACCTAATTGATCATGTTTAGAAAACTCTGCCTCAAAGTCTTGTTACCTGTTTATCTGTTGAACGTCAAATAAGTTTACAAATTAATCTCAAATTGCCTTCTGGGTATACGCTTTAACAGTAGGACTAAGAAAAATGGATGAGTTTGGATCTAAATATGATGAGTTAAGTTGAGGTTTAACGCCGCTTTCAGGAGTATTTCACTTACATTACACCTTCTAGTATGATTACAGTCAGAAAGCCAGCAACGCCATTAATAATAATAATAATAGTCCTCTTATATAGCTCCTTTTCAGGATAAATATCATGCTCAAAGCGCTGAGAAGAATCGAGAGTGTTCAGGAATAAATGAGTCTTTAGATAAGATCTGGAAGAAGCATAGATTGGGAAAAATTCTTGGGGGAGATTGTTCCATTGATAGGCAGCTGCATGGGGGAACCCTCGTTGTCCATAAATGCACATTTTTGCTTTTGGTACAACAAAAAGCTGTTAGGATTCAGAGCGGAGAGATCTGGATGGAACATAGGGCTGGAGAAGGTCACGGATCGATCTAGAGGTGGTAAATTAAGTCTAGCATTTTACCCAAAACGGTCGTACAACTGTTCTCTATGCAGCCAAATATGCTGAGCATTTGGCAAATTAAAACCCCGGACCTCTTGATCTGAAGTAGAACGCTAACCACTGCATTATCCCGCCCGTTTGTAACTTAAAAGGATAGTTCTATCGGGGTATATTTTGTGGAAATTAAATTCGAGAGGATATTCTCGTTTACATATATCTGCTATTAGTATAAGATTACAGAACAGTCAAATTGAAAGATATTAATGAAGTAAATACTTTAATGACTTTATATTTCACAACTTGATACAGACAAGCGCACTTTTGTTGAAAAATAAAAACAATGAGAATTGAAGCCATTCATCGGCGCTGCAAGTGGGGAAAACTTCGCTACGACCTAACAGCATATTGTTTATTTAAATAGTTTTTTGATACGTTATGTGTTACTATGTGAATATTCAATGAGTGAATATGTTTTATTACTACACAAATTTTAAATTGGGTTAAATATAGCGTGTTTTCATTTCACGAAATGTCAAGAATCCAAGATGGTGGATGCTGCCAATAGATCGGTGATAGAACTTTCCCTTTAATGTAATATATTACCTATGTAAGGGAGGTTAGGCCTGTCTGTCAGTGTGGGGACACTGTCTGGACCCGTGTTGTTGTCGATACACTGCCACGCCTTGAGCTGGACGTCTCGGTGTGTCGCAACGTACAGCACCAACCACTGGATTGTATTCAATGTTGTACTCGCTCCTCATAAAAATAAAACTATTTACGTAAGAAACTTTTCAGAAATAAATGTACTAGCTGTGTATCAAACGCCTGTACTTCTGGGCTGGTAGGTTTTGAAGTTTTTGCCAAATTTACAAACCAAAAGTTTTGGCTGGTAATGTTTCATGCTTATTTCATACACTGCTGCTAGTCCATGGCTTGTAAAATTGTCCAAAAGGATATTTAAAATTCATAGATCATATTTATGATTTAAGAAAAAGAAGACAATCGATGGCATGCCAACGCACCAATAAAAATGGTTTGTGCCTTGATAGATTAACTTCAAACACTGAACTTTGACTGGTGTTTCATGGAGTGATTGAAGTGTTATAAAATGTCTCCTTACCATCCTTACCATCAGAGTAATGGTAGATACAGTATGACAAATTTTAATTCTAAGGTAGAAATTTATAAATGAGTTTGTTCTTGGATAACATATAAATGTTGTTTCAGTATCATGCCGTGGACCGAGACACTCAGTGTTTAAATCAAGCAAATTTAGATGTAATTAAGTATTTCTAGTTATTGGGATCTTATTAATTAGATTTTCAAATTGTTATATAGCATCGTAAGCTAGTCCAATATCTGCCATATCGAGAGTCAAAGATGCAGATTTACAAACTGTTTAAGCATGGTATATCGGGCAAGTCGAATACCTGCCGTATCGAGAGTCCAGCACGAGATCTTTACGGCTTCTATTCCTGGCTTGTCCGAATCTTCAAACAGACGTCTGAGGGCGGCCATCTTGCCCAGCACAGTGTCAGTGTTGTGTGAGGTGGTGGGGTTTGTGTCAAGCTTGGAGTACTGTTCTTGGAGCACCTCATCTCGATCCTGTTTGTCAACAAACACTGAATACTTTGATAACAATGTAGTTGAAGAGTCTTTAAACACATTTGTCTCTGCAAGTACAACTGCAGTTGAGCACACAGACGAGAAGTCCTGCAATGGATAACTGAGTACCCGAGTTTGGGTCTCTCCCTTCTAAAAGCCCACCCCAATGTTTTCAAGATGTTTATTGAGATAATATGGTAACTTGATCAATGGAGCATAGGACAAAAGAACATAGCAATAATTTACAGATACAAAAGCAGATCCGAGGGGGGTGCGAACTCTGGGGCTTACTAAAGTTTACATGCAGAACATTTCAAGTACGGGCTTGAGAAAATATTTTGCTTGTGTTGTAAAGAAACACTGAATACTTTGATAACAAAGTACATAGTTAAATGGTAAAGAGTCTTTAAACACATGTGTTGTTTTAAGTGATTCACTGCCCACCAGAGCTCCTGTTTGTGAATAAAGATAAATAACTAGATCAGTGCCTTGATGCATAAGATGAACAAAATCATAGCAATAATTTACAGTTAAAAATGCGGATCCAAATTATTGAAAGTTTGGGGGGGATTTATGTGTAAGAAAAGAAAAAATGGAGCAAGATTTAAATTAGGTTGATCTTTAGTTCATTGCCCTTCAGCCCAGTTGATTCAGCAGGAGAACTGCTTATCATTGATCAAATCTGGAATACTAATTGATACTCCAGAGTAAGGTTTTCAACTCCACATCAAGGAGTGAACTGAATGGATGATCTTACACCTACCTGGAGGGACAGAGGCACACGTTGAATAAAGTCACTTATCAGGGGTTAACAAATCTGAAAGACCAAAGGTCACTGACTTGGCTAATTTTCCTTTGACCTGCCCTAAAAATCACAGAAAATTCAGTGATTTGACTCTTTTTCAAATCAATGAACTACCAAAGTGAAAGGACTTCCAGACCTGACTCTGTGACTTAGTGGAAAAAACTATGATAAGTCAATGACTTATTGACACTGAAAAGATTGTTCGACCCCTGCTTACCCAGGGTGACAAGTCTTTCCACTCATGTCTCCGTGTGGGGCAGGGAATCACCCTTCAAACTCTAAGTTAATTCAACAATGAAGCGGGTAACCCACCCATGCGGCAAGCCATGCCCATTGTTGCTGAACTTCACTGATAGTGGTCGACTGAGCTATGCACAGGACCACGTGTCACCTACCTGTAGAGCTGACTTGAGTTGGTGCGCCATTTTGACCGGAAGATGAATGCTCCAGGGTATGATGTTGAACGGGTGGGCAGGGAACAGGACAGAAATGGTGACACTTCGGTTGTAGCGTAGCTTCACCATCAGGGGATCATCAAATGTCTCGTACTCAAACCCGTAGATGTAGGAAGAGAAGAGAGCGAGTGACATCTCTTCTATGTCTTTTGTCGGATCAAAGGCTTCAGAGTTTTTCGATAACAAACTGAAAAGGCAAATTTTGTATTGTTAGTTTATTATCCCCCGCCAACATGGTTGGGGGGGATATTGAAATGGGCTCCGTCCGTCCGTCCGTCCGTCCGTCCGTCCGTCCGTCCGTCCGTCCCGATTTTGTTTCCGGAGCAGAACTCGAAAACTATAGGACATATCTCAACGAAACTTGGTGTGTGGAACAATCATCATGTGTAGATGTGCCTTTTGGGGTTTTCAACTTCTTCGAGTTATTTGTTTTGACCGTTTCCATGGAAATGTAACCTAGAATTTCGTTTCCAGAACAGAACTCGAAAACTATAAGACATATCTCAACGAAACTTGGTGTGTGGAACAATCATCATGTGTAGATGTGCCTTTTGGGGTTTTCAACTTCTTCGGGTTATTTTTTTAGACCGTTTCCATGGAAATGTAACTTAGAATTTCGTTTCCGGAGCTGAACTTGAAAACCATAAGACATATCTCAACGAAACTTGGTGTGTGGAACAATCATTATGTGTAGATGTGCCTTTTGGGGTTTTCAACTTCTTCGAGTTATTTTTTTTGACCGTTTCCATGGAAATGTAACTTAGAATTTCGTTTCCGGAACAGAACTCAAAAACTATAAGACATATCTCAACGAAACTTGGTGTGTGGAACAATCATCATGTGTAGATGTGCCTTTTGGGGTTTTCAACTTCTTCGGGTTATTTTTTTTACCGTTTCCATGGAAATGTAACTTAGAATTTCGTTTCCAGAACAGAACTCAAAAACTATAAGACATATCTCAACGAAACTTGGTGTGTGGAACAATCATCATGTGTAGATGTGTCTTTTGGGGTTTTCAACTTCTTCGGGTTATTTTTTTTTACCGTTTCCATGGAAATGTAACTTAGAATTTCGTTTCCGGAACAGAACTCGAAAACCATAAGACATATCTCAACGAAACTTGGTGTGTGGAACAATCATCATGTGTAGATGTGCCTTTTGGGGTTTTCAACTTCTTCGAGTTATTTTTTTTGACCGTTTCCATGGAAATGTAACCTAAAATTTTGTTTCCGGAGCAGAACTTGAAAACCATAAGACGTATCTCAACGAAACTTGGTGTGTGGAACAATCATTATGTATAGATGTGCCTTTTGGGGTTTTCAACTTCTTCGAGTTATTTTTTTTTACCGTTTCCATGGAATAGTAACCTAGAATTTTGTTTCCGGAGCAGAACTTGAAAACCATAAGACATATCTCAACGAAACTTGGTGTGTGGAACAATCATCATGTGTAGATGTGCCTGAAAGGCCCGATGGACTTATGGCATTGCACGGTGTCCAGCTGTCTGTAAACTTTTCGCATTTTGTCTTCTTCTCCAGAACCACTTTGTCTAAGGAGCTGAAATTTTGTGTGTTGTGTTTAGTTGAAAAAAGGTTCATAGTCACTGTAACTATTCTTCAATAAATTTTCCCAAAGGCGGGGGATATGGCCGACTCTGTCTGCTTGTTGAATTTAAATGGGATCAAATGACTCAAAGACTACAATTTTCCATAAATAACTTCTCAAGGCTCATATTTTTGCACGCGAAGAGTCTCCCTGCCAAGTTTCAGGGTTAATTCAAGTTCTGAATTCGAAGTCCTTACTAAAATAGCTTTTAAAAAGCCTATTTTTGTCTTTGCATCTCAAAGAAGAATTAAAAAGCCTTTTTGTTGTGCTGGTCAAAAGTCAACTTCCGTTCTTACTTCTCAAAGAAGAATCGGAAGACTTTTAGATTTCACCATCGACCCAACAGGATTTCAAGACGAAGACATGTAAGTCTATGAATTTTTCTCAGGTACCATCCATTGAATAAGGGGCATCCTTGCAAAGATGTTTTGCCAGAAAAGACGTTTCAGGTCCTTACTTTTGAAGGATGACCAAACGTCTCAATAGTGAATATCATTCTTACGTCTCATGAAAGAATCAAAATACCTTTGGATTTCACATTGGCCTTGCAGAGTTTTAAGGTAGAGACTAACAAAAAGACATAAGAAATGAGTATTGAGGTCCTTGATTTTGAAGAATAATTTCTCAACAGTAAATATTACCTCAAAGAAGAGTCAGAAGACTTTTTGATTCCGCCGTCGGTCTTGCTGAGTTTTTAGATAGACTTACATAAAGACTCACATTATTCTTCAAGTTGTAAGTGTGCTAGAGTTAGGCTCCAGACTTTTCAAGAAAATCTGTGAGAAGTTATCAAGCTTGCCTACTTTTCAAAGAAGAGCTTGAAAGCCTTGTTGGTGTGCTTGTAGATGGAAGCCTTGCTGATGTAGCTCATTCCTTGGTGACACATCATCCTCAACTGCTTCAACTGGGGACTATACTGAGCCGACCCTATTCCTTCTTCTTCTCCGTTGAGGTACTTGAAGACTGGGAGAGGGGGTCGGTCACTCAACTGACCACAAACCGTCCGGTAGGGCAATTCTGGGTCGCAGACGAACACCATCGGCCCGAGGAAACCAAACTGGATTCGGAAGATGTTGCCATAGACCTTGACAAGATGTTCCAGGGAAATGTGAGGTTGGCTGAAAATGAAAGAAATAGATGTTGGTTTAGAATTCAATAAACTTTGGGCCAAGGAATACAAATTTGCCTCGGAAGATGTTGCCATAGACCTTGACCAGATGTTCCAGGGAAATGTGAGGTTGACTGTAAATGGAAGAAATTTGTGGGTTATGATTATTTGAAAGTCAATACTCTTTGGGTCAAGGAATACAAATTGGACTCGGAATATGTTGTCATAGACTTTGACTTTTCAAGGGAAATATGAGGATGACTTTCAAAGGGAGAAATACATGTAGGTGTGTTTATTTATGATTATTTGTGGGAAGTCCATAACCATTGGTTCAAGGAAGACACATCTCAACATTTGCCTTGAACTTGATACCATTTGCCATGAACTTGTCTTTTGAGATGAAGTTGTATGAAAGACATCTACCTTGCAGTGATAAATTTACCCCCGAGTCCTGCATCAAATACTCATAAAATTTGGAAAGGAAAAATTTAAGCTGCGAGTCTGTGGACTCAAAGGTATTTGCTTACTTATTGAGGGACTCACTTATATCTGCTGGGACTCACAATAGCTTGTGGTAGTGAGTCCCTTGACCCTGCATATCATATTTGTAAATTTATCACTGACCTTGGGTTGAGTTTGTACAATCCCCCGATGATTGGCAGGGAGAAAGGTCCAGGGGGAAGACCTCTGATGTACGTATTTCTCACATCTTGCAAGAGAGTCACTACTGTCACTGTTGCCACGGTGACCACTAGCATCACCGGCCAGGCTCCCCAGCTCCACTGCAACCAGAACAAATAGTCAACCTAAATGGGGGGCGGGATAGCGCAGTTAGTTCGTTGGCTTCGGATCATGAGGTCTGCAGTAGAGAACTGTTCTACACGCAGTTAGGTTTGCAGTACCACCCATGGTTCGCTAGTTCTAGCCGTTGCTCGCCCCACCTCAACCTAAATGGTTTGAAAAACGATGTTGGGACCCTAATGGCACCATTGTAATGCTAATCTGAGAAATAATTAATCTCCAGTTTTGTTATGTTGTTGAATCAGATTCTAAGAGTAAATTATTTTTCACCTGTTCTACTGTTTGTCAAATTGTTTTTAACCATGGTCATAACTTTTGACTGTTGAGGGAAAGGCCTTTGATGCTTGACATGTGCATCCTTTGATGTTGGGACTCAAAGTACCATTGCAATGTCAATCTGAGATATAATTAATCTTCCAAATTTTGTATAGTGCTGAATCCAAGAGCAAAATTCATGTCGGCAATATCGCTTATATTTTTGTCTTGTCTTGAGCATTTTCCGGAAACTGTAACCATGGCTATAAATTATGATAGTTTTCATGCGTGAGTGACATCGCCTTTTTTGGGAAGAGACCTATCCGATGAGATCTTAATATTGACCTTGTGTCCTTGACAATATTTGACCCACAAGAATGCAACCAGAAGTAAGACACATGGTACAGTTGAAGGCCTGTTCTACATCTGAAGCCAGCTAAGTCCAAATTGGTCATGCACCACTTCTCTAACTTACTTTAGTCTGTTTTGCCCTACATGTTTGGAAATTGTTTATGTCCTGTCCAACAACAGTATATAATTGTGTTACAAAGAGGACACATCCCTCAAGCATAGCAGTGTATGGGGTCTTGAAGTGTGTCAATCACCAGTCCTGTAGCACCAGTGAGGGGACTGGAATTTGGAATTTGTAAACTCCGTTGGGGGGGGGCATTGTATTAATTGTTATTCAGATACTTAAAAACGCGATTTCACCTTTTTTAATATTGAATACAGTACAGCTTCGTACTCAAACTTACTCATACTCTAAAGGTACTTTGGTTAAACGTTGCAATACTTGTCTACGCAGTATGCGTTATATACAAACCTCCACTTGCACTATCAGAATTTTCCAAAAATAAACATCGTATCTTCACTTCTTACAAAGTCTATAGAGCCAGTTGTTGATTGTCATTGTCTGTTTAAATACGTCAGACACGATACTTGTAACTTACATGCAAACGTTATGTGCATCAGAATTTTCCATAAGTGAAAATTATTTTTTTTCACTTCTCTCACAAAGTTATTTGCAATGTCTTTCAGGTTGAAAAACACTTTGGAATAGAGAGCCAAAAAAATGTTTCTACCTAAACCCCCCTGTTGCTACGGGCCTGATCACAATAACAGCTTGGTTAAAAAGATCTTGGTCGATGTTACCATGTAACCAAGCTGTGGTATGAGGTGAGGTTATTTGGGTTTAACACTGATTTCAAGAGTATTTCACTTATATCACACTGCTAGTATTATGGCAGGGAGAAAGCCGCAATGGCATGTGGCTATGCATTGCGGTGTCGGCAGCTTTGTCTGCATTAGAGAACTGTTCTACACGCAGTAAGGTTTGGATGCAATGCCACGCTAAATTTCAGCATAGTACCACCCATGGTTCGCTAGTTCCAGCCGATGCTCTCAGGTTTCACCGCAATGCACAGCCACATGGTGTTGCGGGCTTTCTCCCTGCAGTAATACCAGCAGCTGTGATATACCGGTACTTGGAACTCATCTTGAAAGCAGCGTTAAACCCAACTCACCTCACCTCACCTCACCTCACCTCACTCACCTCACCTCACCTCACCTCACCTCACCTCACCTCACCTCACCTCACCTCACCTCACCTCACCAATTTGTATTCAGTTTGTCAAGATGAGCTTAATGAAGACCTGTGCAGTATCCAAGGTTCTCACTTATAACTCATTCAGTTCCAGCTCAATAGAAACAATAGAAACAACTAAGGCTGTGCAATATTATTGCAATGAGTTTCCATATCACAATATATTGCACCAACAAATATTAAGTCAAATTTATTCATTTATTTTGTAAAGGGCACATTTACTGGCTTAACTTGTATTAAGAAAATTATTTTGAAATGCTAGAATGTGTGTTGGACTGTATTACGAAACGAAAGTCATTTATCAAATGTGTCATGTTTAAACTGCAAAAATTAGTATAAAAGTTAAATGTAGAGTTCATTTAGCATGTTGCAATATCATTGGCACTAGTTAAAAGGGTTTCTAGAGAAATATCTCATTGTCAGAGGATCTTGCAATATATTGTGGTACGTATTGCAATACAGTTCAACAATACGAAAATTGGGCAATACACAGCCCTAGAAACAACCCACATACATTGTACCTATATATTGTATAAGGTTTCCAGGATTCATGCATGATTGACACAAGACTGTAAGCCAAGGTTGACTCAAGGTTGAAAACCAGGCCTGACTGAATTCCTATCCAGTGTTATTTATTCACATCACAGGGCTGTTATACTTTGGTTTCACTTATTTTGGTCGTCTGGCCAGCTGTAGTTCACAATCTCATCTACTGAATTATTTAGGGCGGGATAGCGCAGTGGTTATTGTTGTAAATTTTTTATATTTTTATATACGAGTGGGGGACAGATCATCCAGGAGCCAGTGATACTTCTGATAAAATTATTTAATAATAATAATAATATACATTTTAATGCCTAATATCCAGTGCAAGCACTGCTCAATGGCGGTACAATTATTACCCTGAAGGAACTGTACTTTCGGTGCAGCTACTAAGCGCTCCGCGCGACCATATAGGTCCGTACCTCCCGTGTTCAGGTACCCATTTAAACAGCTGGGTGGACTGAGTGCAATGTGGATGAAGTGCCTTGCCAAGGGGCACAACACAGTATAAGACCCAGATCACAAATGTTTGGTGTCTCCACCTGGATTCGAACCCGGGCCGTTGGCGTGAGAGGCAAGCATGCTAACCACTACACCACTGTGCACTTAATCATTAATCATAAAATCATTAATAATAATAATAATAATAGTGGATATTTATATCGCGCACTTTTCCATGCATTGAATGCTTGCTCAAGGCGCTACACATATTCATTAGCATATTTTAATTTCTTTAATTCTTTAAAATTGATGGAAATACCATTATGTAAATTCTGATCAGCTGCAGAGCCCATTTCTCCATCATTTCTTATATTTTATTACATACAAATAGCAACATATTTAGGTTTATGTGATGTCCACGTCTTGAGGTACCCCACAAAAATCCGCCAAAATTCTTCATCTCTCAATTTTGGTGAAGTGTCTATAACTGTGTCAAAATTAATATTTCTGAAATAAAAAATACTTATCTTCTT